>PVIW01011041.1:0-40116 GCA_004026585.1 Noctilio leporinus | reverse complement strand
GGGAGGGGGGAGGCAGAGGCAAAGAAGGGGAGCAGCTTAGACAAGAACCTAGTATAAAGGAACCATGGACATGGACAACAGGTGGGATTGACTTTGGGGGGAAAGGGTGGGTGGGGAGGGGGACAGTGGGGAGAAAAAAAGGGATGGATGTAATACAACAACAATAAAATTAAAAAAAAAGAAAAGAAAAAAAGAAAACACAGAGAGTGAGAGAGGGGGTGGGAAGAGACAAAATTAGAGGTGTGGGGGGCGGGGAGGGGTAGAGCAAGCAAGATTGTTTCTTAAACACGGCCTATAGAAGCATTGTAAGCCCTTTTATATGCTGCATTCTTTCAAAGAGCTTTCATTCCAAGCACGAGAGATAAGATCATTATGCATTTCTAGAATGAGGAAAACAGTGGCTCAGAGAGGTTAGGTGAAGAGGAGGCCTACCTACCCAGCTCACAGGAGCCCAGGGCTATGAACGTCTGAGCTCTGACCTTGTGCATCTGCTGTAGTGCCTCTGGAACTGTAACCAGGAACCTCCTAGGTTTAGGTTTGGGAAGAACAGCCTTCATGAAGATACTTTAGTAAAGAATCCTGATGAACTAGTCTGGGAGGAGGAGACTACAGTGCACACAAGTAGGGCCAGTCTCCTGCCCACCAAAGTGTGAAAATGACAGCTGCCCTGGGAAAAGCCTCGTCACTCTCAGCTGTCACTCTTCTGCATGGAAGACACCTTCTAAGACAAAGCCCTCTGGATCCCATGGACTCGGTGAGGTGGTCACAGAACCTCCCTGGGGGTGAGATCATTCTCTGCTTACCCTAAGGAATCCAAAATCTGAACTGCAATATTGAACCACCTCATGATTGCCTTGACCAGAGTGGCTGATCCTTCTGCTAAACAAACAAACAAACAAACAAACAAAAAAAAACCCAATATGTTGTTTGGTTGCACTCGCCTCCCCAAAAGACACCTCAGTTCTTTAAAAGAGCAGGGCTGCCCATGCAGACACAATGAGTCTGCACTCTGCAGGGCTTGGAGAAGACGGATACAGCAGGAAACTCTAGACTCAGATAAAATTTCCCACCCGATTACCCAGAAGCAAGCAGGCTAGTGTGGCTGCACAGCCATCAGGCCAGCCAAATGCCCACCTTCTCTGCAAGTTGCAGGCTTTTAGCTTTCGGATTCTGTCCAGCTGGAAGCTCAGGCAGGGATGATAAAGCAGAGCTACGGCAAAGCTTTATGAAAAGCAATCTGTTAAAAGCAGACAGGAAGGTTGCTTGTCTCAAACTACAATGCTTCTCGAGGCCTCTGTGCATCTCTCCCAGCTTTCCTCTGCTTATCTGGGAGCCTGAAAATGATACTAGGGCTACAAGGGCCTCAGCAATGAACCTTTTGCTCTTTGAGTGTGTGACTGAATGCAAGGACACTTGCTGCCCACGTAACTGGGCCTCCCTACCTCATCCCTTTATTCTAATGCTTGTCCTTATTTGGGGCTGAGTTCTATTTTGCATTACCAGAGGCAGGGTCACAATCTCAAAATGTCAACAAGGGCCAGGCAAGTTCCAAAAGTGATGGAAATGGGCTAGGAGTTACGCAAGAGGAAGCAATGTAAACTGAAGAAGAAAAAACAAACCTTCAGGGGAATCAGCAGTTCCCCTTCTAGAAGGGGCAGCAGCTACTCAGTCCCCATTCATTGTTGCCCTGGGGCCAGTATTGACAGATCTTAACTTTTTTTTTTTCCATAACAATCAGAAATCCTGAATTTTATTGGGCATTTCTGTATTCTAAAGCAATGTGGGGATGAGGCACATTGAAGAGCAGAACCAGCCTTGCAGCTTCTGCAAAACAGCATGGGCCTTGAAAACATGAGCTCAAGATCCAATGAACTAAATTGGTATTGCAGGTATAACGGTGGACCTTGAATCTTTTGTCATCATCATCATCATCAATTAAAACTTCATCCATCGTGTCCTAGCTGGTGTGGCGCAGTGGATTGAGCACCAGCCTGTGAACCAAAGTGTCATCGGTTGGATTCCCAGTCAGGGCACATGCCTGGTTTGCAGGCCAGGTCCCCATTTGGGGGTGCTCAAGAGGCAACTACATATTGATATTTTTCTCCCTTTCTCCCTCCCTCCCTTTCTCTCTAAAAATTAATAAATAACCTTTAAAAAAAATTCATCCACTGAGAATTAAATGTGCTTAGCACCTAACGTATACAGTAAACTATCAACAGAGATGATTTCCATTCTACCTTGATTTCCTTTGAAAAGACAATTCTCTGAAGAGTAGGTTTGTGAAAACTCCTAGTGCCGAAAACTGCCTAGCAACAGGCCCTGCTGGGCGTGGTGAAGCTGCAAACCCAGTGGGGCAGCCACTGCTTTCCTGCAGCCCATCCAAGGCTAGAGACTCAGCCCCTCCCCCACCAGGCATGCCCAGAAACTATAGATCCTGCCTTAATTACCAGCAATTAAGCTGGCTTCAGCCTGCAATACAGGATCAGGACTAGCACAGTGGCCTCCTGAGGCCCTGACAGGAACAAGACACAGCCCTTCTGGAGCCTCCTCCACCCCAACCATTTATGTAGCCCCTGTCTCCCCTACCCAGCCCCCTCCCAAATCTCCCTGGGGTCAGAAACCCTGAGCCAGAGAAATCTGAAGGCTGAGGCAAGGGTCCTTCCCTAGCTGCGTTCTAAACCTCTGCATTCACAGGAGTTCTCAAGGGCAAACCGTGGCTCTCCAGATTCTCTGTGGATTGCATAAGGAGAGATGGAGTCCCCTGTCTTTGCCAGTACATTTTCTTTGTTTGCTAAAAGACATTTATTCGTAAGAGGAAGTTTTCTTACAAGCAGGAAGGAACTAATCAATACACTTACTCCAGTGGGGGGAAATATTGAGAAAAGAATTAAAGACCGAGTATGAGAGAAAGGCAGGTAGCAATAGCAATTGTATTTCTTTAGGGTAAGACCCTCTCTGTAGAAGTTGAGTGAGGCAGTTCTGGAAGGTGAGTCATCAAAATAGTTCCCCAGACATGCCCTCCTGGGCTCACCTGTGCAGACCTTAGATGGCATGTTGATGAGAACCTCAAGACTCAGGGTTGGGGATAGATTTGGATAACAGCATCTTGTGGCTCTGACGTGCTCTGCGACCAGGTACTGGGGTGGGGGTGGGGAGGGCTTGAATTAAAAAAGCCAGTTTTCCCCTCCCCTTGGTGCTCTGCAACTGACTCAGGCAGAAACGGTGAGGAAAAGTCCTCTTTCCCTGCTTTTGTTTTGCAACCTGGAGGCTGCTCTTCCTAGCCCCTGGGGAAAGTAGGCATGTGGCCCACACCTGCTCTTGGCCCTGGGGCCCTGAGGCCAGATGAAGCTGGTGCTCAGGGCAGCTGAGCCGCCTCCATCTGAGACCTGAGTTTACAATGAGCCTCTGGGAGAGGGAGGCAGGAGCTTGCCTGCTCTCCACCGCACAGATGGCTTTGTTCTATTTACAGATCAGGAGTCAGTGCCATTTTGCAATTCACTAGTTCAGTAGTTATTAATGTCTGTCAGCCCCCGTTAAAAAACACACACTTAATTAGAATTTAACAAAGTTTTAAAATGAATATTTAATGTAGCTTCCTCACATACATAAATCTTATCTCTTAGGCACATCTGTAGTTACCTAGATAATCCAGGCAAGGAAAACGCCCATTAGCTTAATCGGTGTGATTATCTATGGCAGCAGATCTTGTTTCGTCTTTTTATTTGTAAAAATTAACCAGATTATATAGCATGAGTTCTTACTTTACCGAACGTCTACAAACTGATCGCTGGCTGCTTCACCCCTCTGTTCCTCCCCCTGTACCACAGCCTCATTCATTGCATTCTGCCAAATGGCAGATCTACAGCCTCATTGAGGATAAAGTCAGCTACACCTGGACCAAAATACCATGTAAATGCATACCAAGCTCTTTCAGGTCCCAATCTTTCAGAAATTATGACAGACCAATTAGAAGCTTGGCAAGGTTAATAAAAAAGGAGTGGTCATGTGCAGGGACCTGGGAAGTTGGGGTAACACAAGCAGCTCCATGACACAGATACAAAGTCTAGATTGTGGGTGCCAGGTGTAAACTCATTGCACAAGAAAATTCATGCACAAACCCAAGCATGTTTCTGAGGAAGCTTTTCCCTGAGATGGTAAATGGGGTCCCATGATAAGAGACAGTTAACTGGTGGAAAGCTCTGTCAGAGATGTTAAGAGCAACCCCACAGGGCTAGCTCTCTCATTGTACCCCACCCCAGATTACAGCAGGTCCTGGATCTTTGCTAGTTAGGAAAAGTGGGCTTGTTTTCCATTTCTGTTTCCTCAGTTGCAAAATTAAGGGGTTGGACTAGATACTCCCTAAAATCCTTTCCATCTGTAACATCCTATTTTTTTGTAATCTCCCCAACCCACCCCATTTCTGCTTTATATGATTTCACAAGCCCAAGATCCTCTTCTCCATGAGAGATCAGTTACCCAGTTGACATGACATTACCCCTGAACCATTGGTATTTCAGCACCACGGAGAGCGGCACAAAGCTAGCTACCCCACTCAACTTTACTATTAAACCCTGTGAGGTGACACGCCTGTGTCAAAAATAACCTTTATCCCTGTCTGGTGTTGCTCAGTGGATTGAGTGTTGGCCTGCGAACCAGAGGGTCACTGGTTCAATTCCTAGTCAGGGTACATGCTTGGATTGTGGGCCAGCTTTCATTTGGGGGTGTGGAAGAGGCAACCAAAAATTGGTGTTTCTCTTCCTCTTTTTCTCCCTGTCTAAAAATAAAAATATTAAAGTTATTTACAAAATAATTTTAAATGATATGCTCTTTATCAGATATATAAAGAAATTTTCTATAAAAATTACATTCATGTACATACTCAATTATATCAACCCCCTCAAGTATTAGTATATTATATATTTTGTTATATATAATTATACATTATATATAATATTGCATATTATACTGTATCTACTTATAAGTATTATATATTACATACTGTATATATAATATACAATACAGTACAGGGCAAAATTAGCATTATAGTTGTGAGTATACAAAACAGTTTATTCTTTTTTTTTTTAAAGATTTTATATATTATTTCCAGAAAGAGAGGAAGGGAGAGAAGCAGAGAAGGAGAGAAACATCAATGTATGGTTGCCTTTCACCCGCCTCCAGCCATGGACCTGGCTGGAGACCTGGCTTGCAACCTGGTAATATGCCCTGGCTGGGGAATCGAACCAGTGACCTTTGGGTTCAAAGACCAGCACCTTATCCACTGTGCTACCAGTCAGGGCTTATTCTTTTTTAAAAATGATTTCATTCATTATTTTTAGAGAGAAGGGCAGGGAGGGAGGGACAAAGGAAGAGAAACATCAATGTATGGAGGGCTTTCACCTGCCTCCAGCTAAGGACATGGCTTGCAACCTCGTTATGTGCCCTGACTGAGAATTGAACCAGTGACCCTTGGGTTTGCAGGCCAGTGCCAATCCACTGAACAATACTAGCCAGGGCAAAACAGTTTATTCTTATAGTATTACTTATTAATTATCGTATTATTCTTTATATGAACAACAGTAAATCTACATTTGCCTTACCCTGTGTAATAGTTAATAATGTTCCTTGGAAATATGTTACATTACATTATGTTACATGTATTTTTTAAAAGCCATGAACAGAAATAAGGCTATTTTAATAACTACAGCCACTCTATTTGCTCCCATAGCCTTAACTCAATTATCACGTAAGAGTAACATTGTCTTGGGTAGCCCAGCTCCTATGTCCTTATAAAATATTAGAGACCAGTGGATGTAAGCTTCTCCCAACATAGGAAACTCTTCTATAATATATCCGATGAGTGGCTATCAGGCTTCTTCCTGATTATTTCCAGGCACAGAAAACTTTGTACTTCACTGAGGATTACAAGAAGTCTATTAGACAGGTCTTTTTGTTATTGAGCTGAAAGCTACTTGCTAATAACAATTCTACTTCATTTAGGTCCAGAATATGACCACATCTCACCCCTCCACCACTAGCCCTCCAGTCGTAGGCACTTTCATGTTTCCCCTTGATGGCTGCAATAGCCTCTTAATGGGGCTTTCTGCAGCTGCCTCAGCCCTTTGCAGTCTATTCTTCACGAAGAATCCCTTTTAAAGGGGGTAATCCTTTTAAAATCTAAGTCATACTCATGTCATTTTACTGCTTTATACCCTCCAGTGGCTCACCATTTTTCTCAAAGTAAAAGTCAAATTCCCTATAATCACCTAAAAGGTCTTTCATGATTTGCCAACACGCATCATCCATCTCTGACCTCATCCCCTACCTCTCTGTCCTGCAGTCACTCTGCTCCAGCCACACTGACCTTTTTTGCTGTCTTATGAACACTAAGCACAGTCCTGCACCAGATACTTTGCATTTGCTCTTTCCTGTGACAAGAATGCTCTTCCCTCAGATACTTGCATGGCTCGTTTGCTCATCTCTTTCTAGTCTTTGCCCAAATGCCACCTTAACATCAAGGTCGTCCCCAACCATCCTATTAAAGGTTGCACATACACTCCCTAGCCTTATTATACTCTTAAGCAGTTATTGGTAAGTGCTGGTAAATATTTAACAACCCATTTGGTGACAGGGTCCTGATTTGTAGCATCTGCTGATTTCTTTGATGTAAATACTGCCACCATGGCCAACTGCAAGCCAGCAAGGTGAAGCCACCAAAGGCAAAGGTGGGAAAGGCTGACAGTCAGCTCTCATCCCCTGGTAAGTGCCAGCCCAGCACACTGCTGCAAGGGAAGGAGGGAAGGAGGGTAGAGCTTTATCCTGCCAGCTGGGTGCACTGATAGCCACAGGGGTGGTTCAGGAGAATCCCAAAGGAAGGAAAAACTCATAAAGAAGGAATTTTGCTATTGATTACAATGTTTCCCATTAGGGAAACATTCGGCTTTACATCTCTTTCCCCAGCTGCTTTTAGAATACCTAAACCTGGATGTTTGTTCACTCCTTGAATGCCATATGTTAAGTCAAACCCTAGCCCACCTTCCCAAACCAGGGGACCACAATTCTCATCTTCCATCTCTTGTTCTTCTTTGTCTTATACCTGCACTCCCAGGAGGGCTGACCCTCCAGAGTGATAGGACCATCATGTCCTGGGGTGATTTACCCCCATGGCCTGTGAAGACATGGGAATCCTTGCAGAGAGAGTTTATCAGGAACTGTCCATTTCTCCTTTCTCCAGCTTGCTTCCTTCCATACTCCTGCCTTGAAGGGCTCTGGGAGCCACTGAGTCCATGTCTTCCATGCACTTACCTTACAAATAAGTTGCAAGAGATGCAAGTATATTATGATTGTCCAATGAGAGAAGGGAAAAAGAAAAAAAGACAAGCTCTCTAGGTTTTTCTAGTGAATTAGAAATATATCTGGCCTTTCTTCTCACCCTGATCAAGATAGTCCGTTTTTGGGTATGACCTGTTTTGTTTTGGATGAGAAACAGTGCCTGGTTGACTGGACCAGGAATTGCTAAATACATTAGTTTGGGTCTGCCAAAGAACAGACAACAAGATTAGATGTGTAAGAGATTTCCTGGATGATAGAGCAGGAAAGGCAAGGAGTGCTTTCAGACTGCAACAGAAGTCTGACACCTGTGGAAGGAGAGAGTAAGAAGAGACTCAGAGTACAGTAAATTTTCGAGAAAGAGTCAAGCCAATGGGGAGTCCTTGCTGCAAAGTTATCCCCAGAGGAGTCTTCCTCTCACAGAAGGAGCTTATGTTAGTACCTGGGACAGCTGTGGGTAAGCATGGCCTTGGCATGAGTGCAGTTGTAGGTCTAGGGGGACAACAGCTAGAACATTAACCTCCCATAGCAGGAGATTTGAGTGCTGCATTTTCATGGCCACCAAAATATGCCTCTCTATTGACCTTGAGGAAGTCTTCTGCCTGCTCCAAGTTTCCATTTCCATTGCTGCAAGCTCTGTCCTGGGCTATGAGTTGTTTCTGGGAAGCCGTCTCCCCTGAACACTTCAGCAGCAGCTCTGGGGCACATCTGATGCCTCTCAGGAGAAACACAAATTCCCCCTCCTTCTCTATACTCCATCTAGCCAGCCAGAACATTTTTTATTCTCTGTGTGGAACCACTTTTTCTGATATTCTGAGTGGGCGGAAGTGCCAGCTGCAATGAATGGCTACCCTGGTCTTTTTCAATAATATAAAGTCAGTGCTGTGACAAAGTCCTTTGGGTGAGGGGGATATGTGGATGACCTCACAAACCAAAGAACAGCATTTCATTGAGTGGCATTGGTTCCCAGGATCCACCTTTGCCTTGCCTCATGTTTGGTAGGGAATTTATTTTAAAAACACTCTCTCCAAAGGAACAAATAGAGCTTCTATTTGATACAACCTCAACCACCTCAGAGATGCTGGAGCCTGGGATTTTAGAAGCTAGAACAACCCAAGGTTTTTAGAAAATCTTGTATGAGTGGATTGCTCAGCCCCTTAGTTCCAAGGTAACATTATTCGTATCTGGTTTTAGCTTTTCTTAGATTGCCTCACAAAAACAATGCTATCCTGCATTAACCCTGGTTGTAGTCAGACACGCTACAACTGTTTGGGTCTTCTTCTGAGGCTGATATTTGCAGGGAAGAGTCAGGTTGCAGAAGTCAGAGATGTGCTCCACACCATGGTGGTGGCAACTCTCTCATCCATCATGGATAATTTTCTCGAAAATAACTATTGAAAGACAATCATGGGAGCATGTAGAAAACATAATTAGTCATCACTCAGAAACAGATGGGTTCAGTTTATCAGCCTGTAAATTACTAAAAAATTTATTTTGCCTCTAATATTGGTATCAAAATGGACAGGGTTTTTATCATATTGGCTCATACTGTCTGATAGGGGAAAGGGACAACAGCACAAACAAGCATCTGAGCTAACGTCAGTGCCCCTTCTATGCTTAGTTTAGGCAAATAAACCAGGCACGGGTCTGACAAAGTGTCTTACGATGTTCTTGAGGACAAAATGGCATAATGTGGGTCAGATAATAGTATAGTCTTATTTTATAATTGGGTGCAAGGAATGGATTGTTTAAGAACAGAGGTGAGGACATGTGGGCCAAGATAAGACTTCTTGGAAGAAGCTTGGAAAGTCTGGGAAACAAAAGCCAGCGTAACTCAGCACTTCTCTGTACAGGCCCAAGCTGCTGCACCTGGAACCTACAGTACAGGGAATGAAGGGTTAACAGCAAACTGAAGTTGCTGCAGCCAGGGACATCTGGTCCAGGGGGATCACTAGTGCCCCCTAGGAAACACCAGCGACTCCATTAGGTGTGGTTTGATCCACTACTATAGACTGTTTCAGTCTCACTCTAATTAGAGGGTTTTTATCAAAATACACCACTGAGTATTTTTTTAATTCTACTTTCTTGGCAGAACACCAAGAGAGAGAGAGATCACCCGATATCATGCATGCCTGGTTAAAATAAACACCAACAATTTAGACTTCGCACACACGCAAAAATTATTTGTTATAATTAACAACTGATATTAGGTCCAAATGCTTTTATTTTATTCAGACCAAAAACAAGAAAAATATTGAGCCAGGTAATATGAGGGATGACTGTACCGATTGCTTAATAAGCACTGGCTCCTTTAAGACTCACAACATTCTACAAGGTCAGTGCTGTTATCCACGTTTTGCAAGGAAGACACTGTATGCTGACCAAGGCCTGGAAGTGCTAAATCAGAATATGTATCCAAATCTGCTTGGCGCCGGAGTTTACTCTGATGTCACTAAACCATACTGCCTTTTGCAAGTAAATGTTTTTCTTATAAATAATGACATGAACAACAACAACTTTTAAAAATGAGAAGTGTGTTTTCAATAAACTTTGGATAGTGTAGCAAACATTGTCATATATTTTCACCATGCCTATCATATTTGTTTGTTTTTAACATAATAATACAGCCTGACATTCTGTTTCAGAGGTACCTTGCAGAAAGTATCGACAAGTAACACCTCCATGTTTAGTAATAGTTTGATACACTTAATAGAATTAAACCACTAATTGCCTTATAAAGTGGCCCCCTTTATCCACAGGGGGTACATTCCAAGATGGCCACTGGATGCCTGAAACTGGATGGTACTGAACCTAATATATGCCATGCTGTTTCCTATATATAGTAGCTATTATAAAGTCCAATTTGTAAATGGGCCACAGTAAGGGATTAACAATAATAACTAATAATAAAACGGAACAATATACTGTAATAAAAGTTCTGTGAATGTGGGCTCTCTCTCAAAATAGCTTACTGCACTGTACGCAGGCTTCTCCTTGTGATGACGTGGGATGATAAACTGCCTGTGTGACGAGATGAAGTACTCAGTATGGCGTGTGTTTTAAAACTGATGAATTGTTTACTTCTGGGATTTTCCATTTGATATTTTTGGACCTTGGTTGGCTGCAGGGAACTGAAGCCATATAAAGGGAAACCGTGAATAAGGGGAGGAGTACTGTATTGTATACTTCGTCTCGTTTTTCAAAGAAATCTAAGTAGATGGTTATGATTCGTTTTCCTTTCTAAAATTCTGCTTTGTTGTTGATTTGATTCAGAAAACTTTTAAGAACAAGATCTGGCTTTTCATTTAAGACTTTCTTTTCTTAGGCTCTGATCTGTGGGAAGTGCATTTTTGTAGTATATCTGCTCAGTACATGACAGATCATGGTACTCCGTCACTGCTGTCCACCTGGGAGTCTCCATCCCTGAATCTTTCAGTTCTGGGGAGACAGTACACTTAGATCCATTCCGTGGATCATGATTTCTTTAAACCAGCTATAATACTCCTTCCCTTTTCTTAGATGCCCCATTTCCCAACCTCCCTTGCAGCCAGCAATCCAGTTTTCACCAATGACACATATGAATGAAGTCTGCTAGGGGTTAGTACAGACCTCATTTCAGATGAGAGGACAGACGCTAGAGGAAAAGCTTACTGGAGCTGTGCCTTATCTCTGTTCTTTTGCTTCCTATGTGAATAGGTTGCCTGGAAAGACAACCTCTGTCTTGTGACCATGAGACAACAAGCTGAAGATGCCTGAACAGAAAACCAGAAAGACCCAATCCTTGGTCGGGTCCCTGCACAGCTGAACCAAACCGGCCACTGCCTACCTCTTGACTACTTACTTATTAAGTAAGAAAACCAAATTTTTAATTGTGCCAGGCACTGTTAACCAACCAAGTTTTCTATTTCTTGGTATTAAAAGCCTTCCTAACCAGTACACATTACAAATGTATGTTACATGGAAAAGACAAGGCACCCCCATGACACATGTCCAAGCAATGTTTAGTTGGTCAGGGCTGTTAAGACTAAAAGTCACATGTTCTTGTATATTGGTAATTGCTTCACATTCTTGGGTATGAAAGACCACTTCCCAAAGGCTGGTTATCACATTATAATAGGAACAATGACATAAATACACTTAGTATTTTTCATATGTATTCAATATGAAGTATGTTTCAGAAGAACACAGGCTGCTGGCATTGATTGATTCCTCCCGTGAACACCTGAAGGCTGCTGAGCAGGGAGAGGCTGCCCTAGCAAGTTCCCCCTCTTCCCGCTCCTCTCCTTCCGCTGGAAGCCTTCCCTGGTTACAGCTCCAGCTGGGCCTCCTGGCTGGCCACCAACAAACTGGCTGTGCTGGGGTGCTTATGAAAGGAACCCAAACACGTTCAGGAACACAGTCCCTGAAGGTTGGACTTAAGGACTAAATGCAAAGCAATCACAAAGTAACAAGTGAATTCTTAACACTTGTTTAATTAAAGCCACCACCATCGTTCAGACAGGGGCTGCCGACCTGGACCCCCCACCCCACCCCACCCCACCCCACCCCCGCTGGGAAGGGTGGGCGTTGCGGGCCCAGGATGATGGAAGGGCAGGGACGGGCACAGGCTACTTGCTCGCCCACCCCCTGGGTGGGCTTGCAGCGATGCCCTGGTGACAAACGATTAGACTTCACATCTGAGTACTTGCCATTAGAGGTACTTATGCTTAGTAAAATTAAGGTGAAACTACATTAGGTGAGAACTACATTCACCTCCTTCTTTGTAGCATTAGGTTAGGAATTTTCAGGGACTCTTTTCACCTTTGTAAGCTTTCAAGTGAAAGAGACTTGAGGGTGACATCAGGAATAGGCGGGCCGAATTGGTGATTTTAGTCAAAATTCTCAGGCCTGGAGTGCGCCCTAATTGTGAGCAGAAACATCCTCTCCTCCCTTCATCCTGCTCGGAAGGCTAATGTTTATAAAACACAGAGCCTGCTCATGATAAGCACCACAGACAATAGCTTTTTCTTTTTGCCCAGACAGAATTCCTTCTCAGCACTGCCTATATTTCCCATGAATAACGGTCACGGTCACTAATGAGGGTGATAGTCACACATGTTCATCTCTAGTCAGATCAGCATGTAAAGCGGGCAGCGCACCGTCAGACACTAACCAAGTCCTCCCAGCCAAGCCAGAAGATTCCTTTCTTCCAAGGAATACCCGATGTACTGGGGGTGTTTAGCCTGGCCTAAGGAAGTGTTAGAAGAAATGTGTTTGATAAACGTCTTGAACTGTATGAAGGGCTGTCGAGTTATAGGAGGCTTTGATTCTGTCCAGCCCCAGATGACAGACATAGGATCAATGAGGGAAATCATGACAGAAATTATTTTTTAGCTCTACCTGCTCTAGTAGCGTGGTGCTCAGGAATCCGAGGCTAACGTGAGATAATACTGACACTGTTGGTTTGAAAATGTAAAAGATCAGGCATACTCTTGTTCTAGTCCCAATCAAACCATGGGGATTTCCTGAAGCTCTTAAGCTACAAAACTGCTCACAATTTAGCCCCTTTCCTCATCATGACCTGTAACAGAAGGGACAGACAACGGCTCTAACCCTAGCTTGTCTCAGCCCTGGACAGTGAGATTTGTCACACTAGCACAAGGCTCTGTATTATACTTTGAAGAAAACCCAAACCTTACATAGGTTTGGACTGGCTCCCAGGAGGTGGGGCTGGCTAGAAATAACAGTTATTCTAAAGCAATTTGTTGGGAGCCATAGACAAAAAAAAAAAAAAAAAAAAAAAATACTAGGCAAGCTATTATGTAAATATGAGGCTGTTCACAGCAATCCAAAGCCACCTGCCTTGAAGGCATAATGTCAGTAGAGGGGAGGTGAACTGTCTTCCCCCAGCCTGAGCTGTTATCTCTCCTTGTTATTAATAAGAGGCCTGCGTAATTACTTAGGTTATCCCCCACGGCTCCCACAAGTTCTCTCTCCTAGCAGAGAGCACTCCACTCTGCTTCACTGCTTGGTGTTCTTCATCCTTGAAACCCTGAAATCTCAAATCTATTGTGCCACCAATGCTCCTCTGCGTTTAGAGGGGCTGTAATGGGCTTACAATGACAGAGGAAGAGGTAGTGCTCTTATGAGGGTGGGATGGGGTACTGTTGGGGCAGGTGACCCCTTTTTCTGATCTCTGGCCAGTTGTCTTGAGAAAACCAAGTGTCTGTCCATTGGATCGTTCCTGTGAGCAACAGTGAGCACAAGTCTAGCTGCTTACAATGAAAAGTGAGGCACAACCTCGCCCCTAACGAAAAGACAAGGAATTTATTTAAAGTCAAAATGGCTGTAACTTCATGCAGAGTCCTTGGGAAAAAAAAAAAAAATAGAGACTACAGTCACATAATAACTTTTTAATTAGCAGCTTTACTGAGGTGTAATCTTCGTACCATAAAATCAACAATTCAATAATTTTCAGTAAGGCTACAGTTACACAGTCATCACTACAATCTAATTTTCTATCATTTCCACTGCCCTCCCAATAAGTCTTGTGCCCATTTACCATCAATCCCCATTCCTTCTTTCAGACCTAGGCAATTTCTAATCTACATTCTATCTCTAGGGTTTTGTCTGTTCTAAACATTTTATATAAATGGAATTATAGAACATGTGTATGATTTCTTTCCCTGAGTTAAAACAAAAGTTAAAGGTTAATGTTTTCATGCTTAAAAAAAAAAAAAAAAAAGACTTTATTTATTATTTTTAGAGAAAGGGGGAGGAAGGGAGGCAGAGAGGGAGAGAAACATCAATGTACAGTTGGTTTTCACTTGCCTCCAGCTACAGATCTGGCTGAAGACCTGGCTGGAGACCTGTCTGGCAACCTGATTATGTGCCCTGTCTGGGAATCGAACCATCAACCTTTGGGTTCGCAGGCTGGCGCCTATCCACTGAACCACCCGCCCGGGCTTTGAGTAAAATTTTTGAGGTTCATCCACATTGTAGCAAGTATCAGTGCTTGTTCCATTTTATTGCCAAATGACATTCCATTGTATGGGTATACCACATCTGTTTATCCATCTATGACTTGATGGACATCTGGACTGTTTCCACTTTCTGCCTGTTTGAATAATGATGCTAAGAATATTTATGTACAAAAATTTTTAATTGTAATTTATATTCTCATCCTATCTCTTTTCCCCAATGGGCTAAAAAAGTAAAATAAAAAAAGTGTTGTAAAGATCCAGATTCTTCCACCTGACTTCCACTACTTGAACCTATTTCCTTCTCCTTATCTACCTTCACACCTCATTTGCCCACTCAGCACCCAATACCGAACTGCTTACTCATTCCCCGGAAGGCTACGTAGAATCCTCCGTCATGCCTCCTCACGATAACCTATTTCAAACTGCATTCCATCTCCCAGAATGTTCTAATCAACTTCTTTTCATGCTGTCCTAACATCTTCAGCCAACCCCCTCAGCTCTGGTCTTGTGAAGTCTAGTCTAAAGGTCTGTTTCCAAGACACAAAAAAACAAAATAAGGGCCTGGTTCTTAGTGACTTTTAGATGCAAACGTCAGATTCCAGATAGGGACAGCCATTAGGTAAAACCCTGCACACCTTCTCAAACAGTTTGCTTTTTAAAAAAATCCTCACCTAAGGATATTTTTACTGACTTCTGGCAAGACAGGGAGATGTTGATGTGAGAGAGAAACACCTTGGTTGTATGCACCCTGACCAGGGATGAAACCCACAACCTTTTGGTGGATGGGAACAATGCTCCATCCAACTGTACCACCCAGCCAGAGCTCTACCAGTTTGCCTTTTAGCTAACTCAGGAACTTGGATTATCCCAGCAGTCATGGTTGAGAGCTGAAAATTCAGTTCTACTTCAGGGGGAAAAAGACACTCATTTAAACACGAAATAAGTTTAAAACTGAGCAATACTTCTACAAAAATGGTGTAAAAATTTCCCCCTTTTATTCAGATCACAAAACATAGTACATATTCACATCTTGCATTTGCTACATAGAAAGTAAGATTTCCATTTATTCTAACAAATACCCAATTCATAATACTTATCTAACTGGTAAACTTCACAGCCTTGACACTTCAAGGAATTGGACTACAATATCTAAAGGAAAGACTGACTTTTTATTTTATTTTATTTTATTTTTAATTATTTTAAAAATTTTATTGTTGTTGTATTACATCCATCCCCTTTTTGCTCCCCTCTGTCCCCTAAGACTGACTTTTTAATTTCATGCCTTGGCATGTACACAGATACATACACAAAAAGTATTAAATCACTGACCCTTTTTTCCCTCAAAGGAGGATTCCTTAAAATTCCCTAAACCAAACAACAGTTCAGCCTATAGCCTCAAGAATAATCCTTCAGGATTCCCCCTCTGTGTAAAAAGAAGAGGTTGGACACATTTACAGACATAGCTTCAAGTGTGGAGGAAAAAAAAGCCTGTGCGTAAGCCCCAATCCAGGACATTTTCTCCCAGATCATTCCTGTTCATTCCTGTTCCATCCCCAGTAGTCAGCGGACATGCTGCAGAAGATAAGTTTTCCAGCAAGTCTCCAGAGCACAGTCCCTCCTATGAAAAATGTGCAGTGTCCCCAAAGCCCTTATTTCTTTACTTAGCTCATTCAAGGTGTGAGGTTGGTTCTTCACAGTCAGTTTCTCCTTTCTAATATTTCTGGGAGTAGATATTTTTGTGAACACTGACAATCATATACCAATCAGCACTGCCCTTTTAGAAAAATTGGGTCTCTGGGAGCTAGGGAATTTCCCATCCATGGTGTGTTGGTAATGGAGGGAACGAATGAACCTCAAGCAGACTCTGTGGGCACAGCACAGGGAATTGGGGGGCTCGCTAATGTCTATGGTTTTCTGAAACCTCACGCTTCCGTAACCTCTGGTGAGTCTCAGGTGGCAAAGAGAAGACAGATGCAAACAATCAATATGTTGATTCCACTTTCCATTCACCCTCTGAGTTCTGAGGGAATGTATTGTCTTTTTTCCTCAGTTTCATCGATTATGCAATTCTCCTACCTTCAGGAAGTCTCACAATTCATCAAACCCTGTTGGCAATTTCTTATAAATGCCCTGCAATCACAAACTAAGTATATTGATAGAACCATTTTTGCCCACTCCCCAACCCCCACCAGGCCTGTTTTTTATTGCCTAATGAATAGAATTTGCTTTGGGAAGATGCACGCAGTTGTGCTTTGATTTGACTTCAAGAATTCTGAGGCCGTTTCAGTTCTGGCCCAGGGAGCGTTACTATTCTCTGACTTAATCGTGCTTAGGAAAGGAACTATGAGGATTTGTTTCGTAAAGGATTTTTAAAGCTTTTAGGCTATAGTCGATGACTGACTGAAATTCAAAACGATGCAAACCTAACTTTTATCTCATTCCATTAAAAGGCCTTTTTGAAGATTACCATCCGATTGCCTGAGATAAAAACACATTAATGGTCCCCAAACTAAGATGAGGAGGGCCTTGCCATGGGGCTGCAGCTTTGGGGAAAGTGTGAAAAACCCCTACTTTGTGTCTTCCTGGGTCATCATGTGCCACATTTTAGGCAAAGGAGCAGAGTTGCCTGGAAAATGTGACTTTCTCCTCTACGGGCCTCCCTTTTTCCTTCAGCCCTCTCCTCTGGGTGTTTTGGATAAGTCCCTGGGCTGTCTCAAGTTAGGGGCCCAGTCCTCCTGAACAAAGGCAGTTTCAGGGAATGGTGGCTTGCATGAAAGACCTCGGAGTCTACTGTTTCGTGCGATGAGATGAAGGAGGGGACAGAGGGGCAAACAAATCCATTTTTAAAATAAGCGTTTGGGGGTTTGTCTTCCCAGGAGATTTGACTAGAGAGGGCAGCTTACCCTTAAAACAGGAGTGATTTCTGTGTGGTGGTAGGAAGACCTTTCAGGTGCATGGCATTGAATCTCACAAAGTGAAGATTTCCTTAGAAGAGTAGGCACAGTTCAGTGCTGTTTGGAGGTGGGAAGATAAACTATATCACCATTCAAGATTTGCTTCAGGCTGTAGAGCTCCATAATTTCTTTCTGGACATGGTTTCTATTTTTGGAGCAGCAGAAAGATTTGATTTCAAATACAGATAGAAAAACTGAGTGCGGGTGAGCCTCTGGGGCTGGATGTCTTTTTTTTTTTTTTTTTTTTTTTTAACTGGAAACAAATAACAGTGAATATTTATTCATTTAAAAAGAGTTTATTTACTATTTTTAGAAAGGGGAAGGGAGAGAGGCAGAGAGGGAGAGAGACATCAACGTGTGGTTGCCTTTCACCTGCCTCCAGCTACTGACCTGGCTGGAGACCTGGCCTGCAACCTGGTTATGTGCCCTGGCTGGGAATCAAACCAGCGACCTTTGGGTTCACAGGTCGGTGCCTTTGGGGCTGGACGTCATAAAGTAAGGTCCCTAGTTGCTGATGGATGGGCATCAGCAGCCCATGAACTCCTGAAATTGTGTCTCCCTGGATTTTGGGGAGAGAACACTCACAGTCGCCATCAACTTTGCAAGAAGGTCCAGGATTAAAACAAAACCAAAAACAGTAAATAATCCTTGTTCCAAAAGAGGAGTTCATTCAGTGAGGAAGGTTATTTAACTCTGACCCTGGCTTTTCCTTCGAGAACCCTTGCAATATGGTGGGAAGATGAGGATGATAATCAGGAGGGGTGGGAGAGCCTTCTTTACTGAATATATTGGGTTAAACAAAATACAATACATTATTAAAATCAATTTCATATCTTTTTACTTTCTTAATACAGCTGGTAGAAAATTTAAAATGACATATGTAGTGGCTCGCATTATATTTTACAGTTCAACTGGAGCCGTCCAAGTTGTCTTGAAGCTATTTCAGAGTCCAATGGTTAGATTTGAATTGAGAGTCCTTCTAGACTCATTGTTTCAGAAAAATGAAGAAGCTGATTTGAAATTTCTGCCTAAGAGTGTAAAGGGCCCTGGATTACCAAAATGGTTGTTTTGCGAAACCTGATACTCTGCTTTTAAAAATAAAAATAAAAATAAAAATAAATCAGCCTTTTGCTCATGTGCAGAAACCCTGAGGTTGGCCTATCCAAATCTGAACCACCAAAGACGAGGCCTGGCTTGTCCGTGCCCTTGAAGGTCCCAGCTCTAGCTAGCCAGATGTGCTACCCTAACACACCATTAGGCCCCACGGAAGTGATCCCTGAGGTCCGACACCCCAGCCTCCAATTTGCAGTATCACTTCACATTGTCTTAAAGGCTTCATGGGACTGACCCGCTGGTACTGGATGGCATCTCGGCATCTTTGTTGAAAATGGGTACTCTCTGGAGCTGTGCATTTTGTAATCTTTCCCCCCACAGGTCTTACTGCTTAAAGAGACCTTGCACGTACCCTTCTCCATTTTAGAGAGAGAAAGCTGCTGAATTCTGTGGCTGAATACTGTGATTAGCCAAAAGGTTTAAACCCATTGAGTCAGAACCTCTGAGGCTGGGACTGGGGACTCAGGTTTTCATCCAGCGTCATAGGCAATGCGAATGCTCCCTGGTGTTAGGGAGCTGCCACAGAGACCCAGGAACAGGGTTGGGGTGAGCAGGTCCCTTCTTTCCAGCAAGAGTGTCTGTGCTTGGAAGCTTTATTTCTCTTCAGCTTAGTCTAACATGTCTTCCATAATGTGTGTGTGTGTGTGTGTGTGTGTGTGTGGAGGCGTGTTGAGAGGGAATCTAACAATAGAAGATCAATATGAGTGACCATAACAACAAACACCTCAACCTATTTGTATTGTCTGGGAGGCAAATTCCACCTGAGTCACAGGCAGGCCATGCCCTGTGCCCACCTGGCAGGGGAGGGTCAGCTTGACCCTCACTCTCAGTCTCCTTATTAATAAGGAGCTCTGGTCTTCTTCTACATGGTTCCTCTCCCTCAAGTCCTGCCAAGTGCTTCTCAATTCTTTGTCCCTGTGGCTGGAAACATCTTTGGGGAGTAGCCAACAGTGCACCGTGTGCTTGCCCTGGGCCGCATCCAAGCGGCTCCACACCAACCGCACCTCTCTGCTCTGATCACTTCAGATCAGGGTCTTTGGGGAAAAGTGACTTTGCCTTTCTGGGATGGGGGACAGGGTGGACCTATGAAACCTCACTCCTGAAATTGGTTTGTTTACCTGAATTGCATTTCTCAAGAAATAATGTAATGAGCAGGCAGCATAAGTTGTCTTAACTCCCAGTGGGCCTGTATTGGAGCAGGCTCCTAAATGTGCTGCTTTGGTTTCCTTGACTGAAAACCCTGTTGGTTTCATGTGGTCTAAGTGACCTAAGAATAGGAACATATGCCCCTGAGCCCGAGGAAAGGGAAGAATGTCCCCCACTCCAGCGGTGGGTACAGGTGGGGTCAGTGAGGGCCAGGAGTGGGTGAGAAGAAGGGTGGGGGCCCTAGTTCCCTGGGGAGGGGAACTGAGAAAAATGTTCCTGAGTCCTGGTAAGTCCATGATTCTCTGTCCTGCCTCAGAGGAGCTCCCTGCTTGGAGGTATTCTCAGCGGGGACAAAAGACAGGAGGAAAGAGATTCTTCTGGGATCCTGAAGTCATGCCCAGATGAAGGTTCGTAGATGAGACATGACCCACATTTCATTTATTTCTATCTCAGCTGTTCCATCAATGATCTCCAGACCAGTACATGAAACATGTCACATTTTGGGAGATTTCCCTGCTTTTGAATATCTCTGACAGGTGTCTTATGGGTCCTTCTGGAGTGGCAATCTGTCCCTCTCTTCTGTTATGCAAATGTGCTCACCCTATTTTTGTTGTCAGGGAGAGGATCAGAGATGAAAGATGTCCCTCTTCACCAACCTCTTCTGTCACGGGGTGGATTAAAATTACTGCAGAGCCTCTAAAACGTACAGGCAGGCTCCAGAGCTTCGTCTTTGCGTTGCTTTTCCCCTTCCTGCCTTGGTTGTTGTAGCTGAGATAGTGTTTATTTGTATTTTGGAGCTCTCTGACTTTACTATTTGACCTTTGCTGAGATAGAAAGCACTCAAGAGAACTGGACTGTCACAGGCCAGGATGGATGACACGGGGGCTGGTGTCAGTGCAGAGTGCTTTCTTACCCACAGCATCTGTATTGGGTTATATTTTAAAGACGATACCAAATTTAAATTGCATAAGATTAGAACATGTCTTACAGCCAAACCGTGTTTTTGCCTTTAAAGGCTAAAGGAGGGTTTTTCAGACTTTAAGAGCTAGAAGGTTGGAAGGAGAGAACGCTGTGTTGGCAGATCACCAGAGCATGGAGTTAATTACGTCTCTTGTACAAACCTGTCAATATTTTCCTTCTCACATTAAAACCGCACTCTCTCTTCTGAGACCACATGGATGACATTAACCCATTGTGACCCTTAAGGGGAAGAGGCAGGGCTTTATTTTGGGGATAGCAATCAATACAAATGCAAAACACCGGGGGCAGGAATGAAAAGCTGGGCCTCACCCACAAATCACTGGGAAATCTGGCTGAATGGGAGGTCTGCCAGAAGGCAATAAACCTGCGAGGTTTATGGAATCACAGGGTGAGGGGAACCTGAAGAACTGCCAGTACCTTCCCTCTGCCCCCAGTTTTCACTTCTTACCCGCTTTCCACCCTCAGCCAGCATCTTCTGGGCCCTGCTTGGCCATGGCCAGGCCTCGGAAGCTCTAGATTTAACCTTTGTATTGAGAGGAAATCTATTGTTCTGTAGCTCTTGGCACCACCCCCGGCTTTAGGGCTCCCAGTGATTGGAAGAGGTCAAGGTTTATACATTTCTGCTAGCCTGAGATGACTAAACATCAAATCAGGCCAGAATGGATGACCATTTTACCTACTGAGCTCCCTGGGGGACATACTGATTCCCTAACCCTAAGCCTCCAACACGTTGTCTTCCAAGTCCTCAGCCAACGTTAGCTTCATCTACACCCACTCCCTCCCCAGTGTGGACCATGTAACAGAAACACCAGCATCACCCAGAGTGTATTAGAAATGAAGAATCTGCAGTCCCCACCCCAGACCTACTGAAAAATCACAATCTGCATTTTAACAAGATCCATTGAGCAGCTGTCTGCACATCCATATGCAGACTCCTTTCCTGTGCTGCTTATGAGCACTGGCTGACTCTGCTCTGTGCGCCTGACTTGGGGCCCAGAACGTTGGTGCCCAGCATCTCTGGGAACCAGGATACCCCATCCAGGAAAACTGGGCTTTCATGTGTTCTTAAGAAGTGCACTTGGAAAGATGACAAAGCCATCAGGCGAATGCTTCAAGGACATGCCCTTGAGGAGGTGACCTGGGGGAGGAGCCCTGAGGTGTACCCCTAAGGCTGGGAGACTTGAGCTTCAGGAAGCTTTCTGCCTTTCCTCATGTCTTCAGGCCTACTGAATGTGAAGAGGGCTGGCTCCATGACTAAGGGAATTGTGAGACTGGAGCCTCTGTAAATTTCCCAACTTTGTTGTCACTGTTCTTAGTCTCTATTTGCGCCTATCATTTGTTTTTGAAAAGTTAATGGTAAGTAGTAAAAGCACTGCAGGAGTCAACTCCCCAAAGACAACAGGAATCAGGGAAGTGATGAGTCCACCTATCACTCACAGCCAAGCTTGCAGGAAAGATAGGGTCAGTGCGGTGAAAAGGGAAAGTGGAGTCAGGACCTCAAGGAAGGGAACCGAAAAGGCCAGGAGGTGGCCACCTACTGACCATCATCTCATGGTTTAAGTGGCAGGAGGGCCATGTGGTTGACTAGTGAGTTATGATTAAATGTGCACTTTAAGGTACTGGAAGGTAGTGCAGTATAGTTGTGGAAGGCATGGCGCTAACCAGCCACGTAACCTTGGTGAACCATTTAACCTCTCATGTTCCCACTTGTGCGATATAGATTATACAAGAGCACTTACTCTGCAGGAGCGTGGAAGCTCAATGTGAACTATGTATGGTGGGTGCAGCTGGGTGCGACACTCCCTTCTACCTCTTTTCTTCCAGCGTCCATCCCACCCCAGCTGCTGAAGATAGAACCCCATCTCCTCCACAGAGATTTGTTAGGAACAAGCAGGCCTGAGCCAATTTGGTGCTCTTCTAAGGGATGCAGATATGGAAATGTGCAGCCCCAACTCAGTGTCATTCTTCTAATGGTGTTTGCACACAGTAGGACAGAAAGACAGAAGGAACTTTGGGACTTGGCTTATATTGTTGAGCCTCTGCTCAAATCAGTCCTGAAGGCTATCGATCTCTGGTCTTCAAGTTACGTGACATAACACATTTCTTTATTGAATTAATTGTTGGAATAGAGTTCTATGATACTTGCAGCTGGAAGTGTCTATTAGTGATGCAAAGTTGTATGTAGAGTGTTTAGCTAATGCCCAGCACATAGCAAGCTCTTGAAAAGTTAGCTCTTGTTATTATTAGTGTTATAGGCCGTGTTTAAGACATAGACTTTGCTGGAAACAGCCTTGACCCAAAAGGGATACAAAGAATGAGACATCTCTCTATAGGAGGTTTAAAAACAGCATCCAATAACCTACTGTAACCAGGTAACAGTAAAAATCCCCCTCCCCCACTGCCTCACTTTCCACAAACAGGAAAATCACTAAGAAAACTAGCTCATTGGAAGGACTTAAGAAAATGTCATCAGCGACACTTCCCAAGTTAGGCCTGAGCCTCAGCAGAGCACCAGGCCCTCCCCTCGCTTTTGATCTTTACATTCACACATTAGGAAGAATAACACCATACCAACTGGAGGACAAGGAGCTGGACCAAATGTTTTCCTTTTGTTCCTGCTCATTTTTGAAAAGCTTTGAGAACATAGAAAAAAGAAAAAATAATACAACAAATACTCAGGTTGTTGTGTTAACTGCATTTCATAAAATGAAAATTATGGAAAATAGTTTGAAAGCTCTTGGACCAATCCTGTCTTTCAACCAATAATTGTGAATATGAATGGGTTTGAGTCATACTTTTACACCTTATTTTTATTCATGAATCCATGAATAGGCTATATTATTTTATCTGTGCTTTTAAAATTTATATGCATGGTATGTTATAATAAAGTTCTAAAACTTGCTCTTTTCATTGAGCATCATGTTTTTTAGATTTATCCATGTTGATACACATACATTTAGTGTGTTATTTTATTTTGCATAGTTTTCCACATGACATCTAAGAGATTTTATTTGTCCATTATCTTATCAATGGAAATTTGGTTGTTTTTAATTTTTTGCTGTTATAATTGTGGTAATAATGAACATCCTTGTATGTGATCTATTTCTTTAGATCTCTTACACTGAAATCTGTAGCTCAAAGCTTATTGCATAAAACATTTAACTCTTCAACACATATTTATTAAGCCTAGTTGGTAGCAGAGGGAAAAATTGGACCAGAGAATGTTAATTAACAGCCCCAGCCTTGTGCAGGGACAAGGACCATAGTTTAAGGAATTGTCATTGCAGTTAGGAGTAAGTGTATATATCCAAGAAAATGAAACTAATAATACAAGGCAGAAAATGCTAACTATTGAATTAGAAGTACAGTTAGTGCTGTTAGAATTTAGACAACACAACTTTGAAATAAGGTGATCAGCAAGTAGAATTCTGGAGCTTGAAAGATGGGTAGAATTTTAACAGGCAGGACAGTCAAAGCACAGTTAATGACGCAAGCAAAGGTAAAGAGGTGGGAAACACTACAAAGTCTAGGTTCCAGGTAAAGGGAAACACTAGAACTCCAATTCCTTCTCTTTACCCAGGAGGAGTTATAATTCAAATCGGTCAGGTTCAGGACAATGAGAGAACTATGCTTTTGTGTTGGACAAGAACATTGGCATTTTTTAAAGCTGATATAAAAAGTTGGGTGTGACACCCTCTTCTACTTTTTTGCTCCATGTGGCAGGATGGGAAGGCCAGTGCTTGCTTTGGCCCAAGAGGAGTCATCTTGCTTGCTTTCATTTCTCATTGAGAATGAGCATTTTGGTTCTCTGCCTCATTCCCTTCAGGTTAGTGACTGGTGTTAAACTTTAAGTTTGAAGTCAGAGGAGGAAGAGGCCCCAACAGGCCCTGGGCCTAAGTTCAGGTTCCAGCCCTGGTCATCAATAAGTGCTATATACAGGATAGACAAGTTGACATAGAAATTTTGTGCAGAAGATAAAAGAAATTGACTGGAAGTGGTCAGGTTTGTGGTCAGATTGTGACGGGCATTGAACACCAGACTGTGAGTTTTAAATACTCCCCCAAGGCCAGCTAGGTGCCAATGAAGATGTGTGAGCAAGAGACTGTGAGGTTAAGGGAGTTCTAAGAAGAGCAGTGTGAATTAGAGGGGAGTGAGTTAAGAGTCTATGGAAGAAACCCAAATGTGTGATGATCTAGAGTTCCATTTCAGAAAGAGGGAGTGGAACTAGGGAGAAAAAGGAATGGCTGTGAGAATTTATCTTTTTAAATTATATTTTACTGATTATGCTATTAAAGTTGTCCCAATTTTTTCCCCCTTTGCCCTCTTCCACCGGCATCCCCTAGTCCCTCAGGCATCCCCACGCTATTATTCAGTTTCCATGGGGCTGGGACTCCTTGCTCCTGAGATAGCCCTCCTGAATTTTTATCCACCACATGTGAATGTGGGACCAACCTGTTCTGAGTCTCTATGCCTCTGCCCCTCCTACCAATCTGGATAGATGTGGTGTCTTTAGTTCCATACCTGTCAGACTTCCATTCAACTCGATTTTTGATGGTTCTGAATTAAGGTTGTTCTATATTTTAGTTGTAATTTTGATGTGGTGTGCAAGGAGGCAAGTAGTGTTTACCTATGCTGCCATTTTGATTGGAAGACCCCGCCCAGAGAGGATTTTCAAGACTTGTAGGCTAATTGGATATAGAAGAGGATGAAAAGATACATGATTGAGATGTTTTAGTCTAGACAACAGATCATTAGCCAATCAAGAAGGGGATCTGGGGTTGATTACTGATGAATTTGTGCTATTCACATTGCAATCAGATGATAAGATTCATGAGGTTGTAAGAAATTTGAGCCCGGAGTTCAAAAAAGAGATGAGGAAATGGAGAAAGGTCTGTAACTGAAAGGTTGTCCAGTCCTCTCACGTATTCCACAGAAGAATGACTCTACTTATTGAGTGCTGACTGTATGCCTGTCTGCCACCATTCTAAGCCCTTTTATCTATACCAATTCATTTCATCCTACAGCAACCTTCATAGGCTCTATCATTATGCCAATTTTGCAATGAAGAAACTGAGGCTCCTAGAGTCTTAAGTACTTGGTCAGGTCTCAAAGCTCTAGGTTGACATGAGAATCTGTTCCTAACTACACTCCCCTTCCTCAACACTCAGCCTTGAAAATTGCACAAATCCCTGTCACCACTATGGGGCAATTCACTGCTACTGAATATCACTGCTATTTCTGGATGTTATTGAAAAGTAGGAAA
Organism: Noctilio leporinus; assembly: GCA_004026585.1. NCBI lineage: Eukaryota > Metazoa > Chordata > Mammalia > Chiroptera > Noctilionidae > Noctilio > Noctilio leporinus. The sequence continues at coordinate 14,371 of PVIW01011041.1, read as the reverse complement.
GCAAGAAAACAATTATTTTAAAGATTACTCAAAGAAAAATGATCAGTGCAGCTAATAAATAGTTGAAAGAGGTTAAAAGAAGTTAGTTTGCAGGTATTATTTCTTCTTCTTTAAATAGCCATTGAAAGTCCTCTTGCTCTTGGCAGGCCTGGTGTGGGTGAAATGGTACTTTAGAGTGTACCTCCTTAACACGTGCATTTGTCTGCCAAGGTCTCTATCAGACCGTGAGGCCCTGTAGGGCTGGATACTTCATGACACCTTTTAAGGAGCCTTAACATAATGATTTTTTTTGAATAAATAAATAACTGACCACTTATACTTTTGATGTGGGATATCCCAAACCTTGGATATGTGTTAGGGAGAGCTTCCTAGAGTTGATGGTATTCAAGTTGAGTTTTCAAGGATGAATTGGAGCTGGCTGGGAAGAGATAGCAGACAGGTTTTCAGGGCAGAGGGACTCCTTATGCTATTAAGAGAAAGCATGACAGACCCAAGGAGCTGTCAGCTGCGCGTGTGGCTGGTGGAGGGTGCACGGGAGCGAGAACATGAAAATGAAAAGGCACCCAGGCACCACCCTGCAAAAGCTTTAGGTGCCATAAAGAGTTTCCTTAGGGCAATAGAGAGTTATTGATGACATTTTTCCTATTGATTTTTTTCCTTTTCCATATTTATAAAAATTGAGGAATAGCAGACCTATGGTAAAGTGCACACAATCTGAAGTTAAAGTGACCAACCATCCCCATTTTAGTTCGAAAACCAGGAGTGTTCCAGGTAATCTGGACAAGTCGGCCACCCCGCCCCACCCAGGTCGACATGCGAATAAGCCATGTGCCGCCTCCCAGATCAAGTTCCAGAGGCTTCCTCATGCCTTATATCCATCAATGCTCCTCTCCTAAAGTAACCAATATTCCAAAAATGGAGAGCTTTTGGAATAGGTTAGTTTTGCCTGTTTTTAAACTTTATATAAGGGGAGTCATGCAGTATGTTCTCTTTTGAGGCTAGCTTTTTTTGTTCAACTCTGTGAGAGTGATTCTTGTTATCGCTGTAGTTTGTTCCTTTTTATCGCTGTGAATATTCCATTGTAAGATTATATCTGAAATTGTTTACCCATTCATGTATCAATAGGCAGTTAAGATGGATCTGGAGAGCATTATGCTAAGTGAAATAAACCAGTCAGCGAAAGACAAATTTCATATGATTTCACTCATATGTGGAATCTAATGAACCAACTGAACTAACAAGCAAAATGAAGACAGCTGGGGTAGGGGATCGAAGGACTGAACAAAAAGGAAAAAGGACTCAGGGACATGGGGAACAGGGTGGTACTTGTGGTGGGGTGGGAGTTGGGTGTAAGGGGGATAAATAGTAATGGAGAAAATACAACTAAAAATAAATAAAATAGAACAAAAATAGGCAGTTAAATTGAGTCCAGATTTTGACACAATTATGAATAAAGCTGTTGTGAATATTCTTCTGTACATTTTTGGTGGGCACATGCATTCATTTCTAGTGGGCAAATACCCAGGAGTAGAATTGCTCCAGGTTTTAGGGTATGCATGATTTCGGCTGTTTGCCAAAGTAGTTTACTGTTTTACAGTTCTGGCAACATTTTGAAAATCCCACCCCTGGTGTAGCTTAGTGGATTGAGCCTGTGAACCAAAAGGTTTCTCGTTCAATTCCCAGGCAAGGCACATGCCTGAATTGAGCAAGTCCCTGGTTGGGGTGTGTGAGGCAACCAGTCAATGTGTCTCTCACACATTAATGTTTCTCTCCCTCTCTTTCTTCCTTCCTCTCCATCTCTCTAAAAATAAATTTAAAGAATCTCTCTTTTTTTTTAAATGCCCTGAAATTTAGTGGCTTGAAGCGGCAGCAATCATTCTGTTATAAAATAAAATTCCTGCTTCTCCACCTTGGCATCAACACCTGATATTATCTGTCTTTTTAATTTCAGCCATTCCAAAGGGTGTGAAGAAGTTATATCCCATGGTTTTAATTTGCATTTCCCTAGTGTTTGGTGATGTTAAGAATCTTTTGTTGGCCATTTAAATATCTTTTGCTAAATATCTACATTTTTGTCCATGTCTGGACTTCTGCCCATTTAAAAATTGGATTGTTTGCTTTTTATTGTTACTATGGAGTTATTGATATATTCTGGACAGAAGCCCTGTGTAAGATATATATGTAATTACTATTTCACTTTCTTTTTTACTGCCTTTTGAAGAGCAAAAGGCAGTGTTTTAATTTTGAGATACAGTTTTTTCCTGTAGTGAGTGTTTTTTTTTTTTTTCCTCCTTTGTGCCTTGTTAAGAAATTACTGCTTCAACCACGGACGTGAAGATCTTCATTTTTCTTCTAGAAGGTTAATGTTTTCTCCTTTGCATTTAGATGTATAATTTATTTAAAAATAATTTTTGTTATGGTATTCTTTTTCCCATGTGGATATCATATTGTTTCCATACAATTTGTTGGAATTCCCCATTGAATTATCTTGAAACTATTGTCAAAAGTCAATTGACCATATATGTGTGGGTCTATTTATGGACTCTAATATGTACCACTGATCTATTTATCTTTCCTTATGCCAATACCACACAATTGATTGCTGTAATTTTATAGTAAGTCTCAAAATCAGATAATGTAAGACCTCCATATTGATTCTTTTGTTTTCAAAATTGTTTTGACTATTTTGTATTCTGTGCATGTCTATATAAATTTTAGAATTTTGGTAATTTCCATTTTTAAAGAGTCTGCTGAGATTTTGATTGAGATTGCATTTCATCTGTACAACAGTTTAGGGAAAATTGACATCTTAACAATATTGAGTCTTCCACCCCATGAAGTTGGTATATTCATCCATTTATTGAGGGCTTAAAATTTTTAATCAATATTTTATAAACTTTTGTATAGCAGTGCTGTGTGCATCTTATGTGAGATTTATTCCTAGATATTTTTGTATGTTATTATTTATTAAATATTGTATCTTCCTATAAACATGTATAAAGTTACTTTTGCCTACCTTTTATTTCAATTCTTTTTATCTTTTATTTTTAAATTATTTATTTATTTTTAAATTTTATTTTACTGTTGTTGTATTACATCTATTTCCTTTTTACTCCCTTCTGTCCCCTTCCTCACCCACCCACTGACCCCCCCAGAGTCAATCCCCATCGTTGTCCATATCCATGGTTCTTCCATATTAGTTCCTTGACTAAGCTGCTCCCCTTCTTTGCCTCCTCCCCACCCTCCCCCTTCTCTCCCTTGCCCACCAAAGTCTATTCATTGTATTCATGTATCTGGTTCTGTTTTGCTTGTTTGTTTGTTTTGTTCATTATTATCCTGTAATGGGTGAGAACATATAGTATTTGTCTTTCACTGACTGGCTTATTTCACTAAGCATAATACTTTCCAGTTCCATCCATGTTGTTGCAAAGGGTAGAAGTTCCTTCTTACTTTCTGCTATGTAGTATTCCATTGTGTAAATGTACCAAAGTTTTTTGATCCAATCATCCACTGATGGGCACTTAGGCTATTTCCAGTACTTGGCTATTGTAAATAGTGCTGCTATGAACATAAGGGTACCTAGGTTCTTCTGAATTGGTGTTTCAGGGCTCTTCAGATATAGTCTTAGTAGTGGAGTTGCTGGATCAAAAGGCAGATCCATTTTTAGTTTTTGAAGGAAACTCCATACTGTTTTCCACAGTGGCTGCACCAGCCTGCATTCCCACCAACAGTGCACCAGGGTTCCCTTTTCCCCACATCCTCACCAACACTTGTTGTTTGTTGACTTGTTGATGATTATCATTCTGACAGGAGTGAGGTGGTATCTTATTGTGGTTTTAATTTGCATTTCTCTAATAGCTAGTGATGTTGAGTATTCTTTCATATGCCTTTGGGTCCTTTGTAAGTCTTCTTCAGAGAGTTGTCCATTCAGGTCCTTTGCCCATTTTTTAATTGGGCTGTCTGTCTCCCTGGTGTTGAGTCACGTAAATTCTTTATATATTTTGGAGATCAAACCCTTGTCTGAGGTATCATTGGCAAATATGTTTTCTCATACAGTTGGTTCCCTTTAAATTTTGCTGGTGTTTTCTTTAGCTGAACAGAAACTTTTCAGTTTGATATAGTCTCATTTGTTTATTTGTTCTTTTATTTCCTTTGCCCTTGGAGAAGTATCAGTAAACATATTCTGCATAAGATATCTAAAATTATACTATATTTTTCTCCAGGACCTTTATGGTGGCACTGCTTATGTTTAAGTCCTTTATTCATCTTGAGTTTATTCTGGTGTATGGTGTAAGTTGGTGGTCTTGTTTTATTTTTTTGCATGTTGCTGTCCAATTCTCCCAATACCATTTGTTGAAGAGACTGTTTGTACTCCATTTTATGTTCCTTCCCCCTTTGTTGAATATTAATTGACCATAGAGTCCTGGGTTTATTTCTGGGCTCTCTATTCTGTTCCATTGATCTATATGTCTAGTCTTATGCCAGTACCAAACTGTTTTGATGACAGTTGCCTTGTAGTACAGTTTGATGCCTGGTATTGAGATTCCTCCTACCTTATTCTTCTTTCTCAAGATTGCTATGGCTATTCGTGGGCATTTTTGGCTCCATATAAATTTTTGAAGTATTTTTTTTCTATCTCTGTGAAGTATGTCATTGGTATTTTAATTGGGATTGCATTGAATCTGTAGATTGCTTTGGGTAGTATGGACATTTTAATGATGTTAATTCTTCCCATCCATGAACATGGTATATGGTTCCATTTATTTGTGTCTTCCTTAATTTCTTTCTTCAGTATTCTGTAGTTTTCTGAGTAAAGGTCTCCTACCTCCTTGGTTAAGTTGATTCCTGAGTACTTTATTTTTTTTGTTGCTATGGTAAATGGGATTTGTCTTCTAGCTTCTATCTCTGATGTTTTATTATTGGTATACAAAAATGCTTTTTATTTCTGAATATTGACTTTATATCCAGCTATTTTGCTAAATTTGCTTATTAGGTTGAGTAAGTTTTTGTTGGAGCCTATCGGGTTTTGTATATACACTATCATATCATCTGCAAATAATGACAGTTTGACTTCCTCCTTTCCAATTTGGATACCTTTGATTCCGTTTTCTTCTCTGATAGCTATGGCTAGAACTTCCAAAATGATGTTGAACAGAAGTGGAGAAGGTGGACTCCTGTTGTCTTGTTCCTGATCTTAGGGGGAAAGCTTTTAATTTTTGCCCATTGAATATGATGTTGGCTTCAGGTTTCTCATAGATGGCCTTTATAACGTTTAGGTATGCTCCCTCTATTCCCATTTTGCAGAGTGTTTTTTATCATAAATGGTTGCTGTACTTTATCAAATGCTTTTTCAGCATCTATTGATATGATCATATGGTTTTTGTCTTTCATTTTGTTAATGTGGTGTATTACATATATTGATTTGTGAATGTTGTACCATCCTTGCATCCCTGGGATGAAACCCACTTGATCATGGTGTATGATCTTTTGAATGTATTGCTGGCCAATATTTTGTTGAGAATCTTAGCATCTATGTTCATCAGAGATATTGGCCTATAGTTTTCTTTCTTAATTGTATTCCTAGATATTTTTAAAATGTAAAATAGCATTAATTTTTCAAAAAATTCTAATTCTTTTTTGCTAGCATATACAAATGATTTCTAAATATTGACCTTGTATAGAGTGATAATATTAAATTATTAATTAATTTTAATGCTTTTTCAATTGATTCATTTGAATTACATATGTATATAGTCATGTAGTCTATAAACAATGCTAGTTTTATTTCTTCCTTTCCAATCTCTATGCCTCCCTTATGCTAAACTCATTATACTGGCTTGTATTTCCAGTATAATATTGAATAATAGTGATGAAAGTGAACACCTTTGTCTTGTTGCTGAACTTAGGGGGAAGCATGTCATATTTGCCATTATGTAAATGTATGCTGTAGTTTCTAGTTTGTTGAGAATTTTATTTTTATCAAGAATAGATGCTAAATTTTTTCTACATCTATTGAGATGATTATATAATTTTTCATCTCTTTTCTCAATATGGTGAATTGCATTGATTAATTTTTTAATGTTAAATCAATCTTACATTCCTAGAATATGACCATTATGTATTATTATTCTAATATGTTGATAGATGTAATTGATTAAAGTTTTAAGATTTTTTGCATCTATGTTCATATATAAGATGACCTATAAGTTTTCTGTCTTAAAATATCACTCTCAGAACATTGGCACTACCTGGTGAATCCAGGGGCAAATATATTTCTCTTATTATTTCACGAGGACATAGAAAGATTCAAAGTAAAACGGTGGCAAAGGTACACTATGCAAACCAAAGACTGATGTATATACTCCAGTTTCACACACACACACACAAATACTTTAGTCAAGAGGTATTACTAGGTATACTCTACTGAAAAGATTAATAAAATTATTGCCTCTCTAGGTAGACTAATAACAGTAAAGAAAAGCCCAGATTTTTATTATGACAAATTAGTCAATCCAACAGGAAAATTCTAAATTTAATGAACTTAATAGCAACTTCAAAATATGTAAAGTAAAAGCTGACAGACTAAAAGAAGAAAGAGACAAATGCATAATCATGAATGAGGATTTTACTATAACTGATAGAACAAGTAGACAAAAAAAAAAAATTATTAGGAAAACAGCAGCTTGAACATGATTAGACAATTTGGCCTCATTGAACATTGCAGCAAACAACTTCAGAACATATTTTTTTCAAATGCATATGAAACATTTACAAAACACCATACATGGGGCTAAAAAGTAAAGATCCCCACTGACATTAAAAGAAAATAGCAGTATATCATTTTTATTGTATATCATTTGTTAAACAACATGTCATTTGCTATTGGCATAACAATTTTATGCCAATAAATTTGACCATTTAGAAGACAAACTTGTAACTATGGAGGAATGTGGTCCGACTTCCGTTGCAGAAAGCTTACCCTGGCTGCAGTGTGGAGATGGTTTCAGAAAGCTTACCCTGGCTGCAGTGTGGAGATGGGTCGGATGCAGGCCAGACCAGAGGCAGCGAGGGTGTTAGGAGCTGACTGCGAAATCTAGGCAAAGATACTGATGACCCAGGTTAGGCAGTGGTGTTGGGGGAGTCTGAAGGACCGAATGAAAGAGCAAGTAGGAAAGAAAAGCTGAGGGTCTGTGATTCTATGACATTGCAAAACATGGACTCAAAAACTGTTTACTGAGCACCTACTTTATGCCAGGCACTGTTTGCAACACTCAGCAAGATAGATATGGTCCCTGCCTTAGTGATGAAGTTTACCATGGTTGGTATCAGAGCCAGAGTTTTATCTAAGGGCCTTGACTCCAGTTCCAAGTCTAGTGAGCTTTCCAGCAGATAGCGCAGCCCAGACTTCCCCACTGTTGCAAGACTTGCTTTGTCTGTTGCATCTGACACCAGCATAGCGATCCTTATATTTACCTTTTCGAGCTGCCAAATGAGCCCGATTCTTCCAGGCAGCACTTTTTGATTTAAAATGTTTATAAGATTAAGCAGAAGTTATACATTCCCTTGATTTGGCTCAAAGTGGCTGACTAGCCCCCAAATCGATATGCTTTTCTTTCAGAATGAAGCTGGGGGCTTCGTCCCCTGCAATCTGCTGAGCATTAATTAGCACCTTCTTCCTGGGAGGGGGCAGGCCAAGATTTGGTGAAAATAGCTTGCTTCTTCAAGCCCCTTCCATCACTTTTGTCAAAAGCCAAGGCTGCAGGAAGCCTGGCAGTCTGGATTCATCCGGTTGTGCTTTTACTTCCTCTCAATGACAGTCAATGACTGTAGAGCAGTGGGGCTGGAAGAAAATGCAGAAAACATTTCATTCTAACCCACACATTAAAGAGAAGCAGGATCAAAGCTCAGAGAAGGAGAGTGACTTTGCAAGTTGCCCACCTCCTTTTACAGACCCAGGACCAGCCTCCAGGCTCTGCAGTGCTGTTTCCTTGCATAACAGCCCATCTGCACCAGCGATCTGGTCTCACCTGCTTCATATCCGGAAAAAGAAAGCTTTACTTTTTGCTCCAAACAACTATTTCTAATTCAAATCCCTGTGTCTATTTTCATCCTGCTTGGCTCTTCATTGTTGACTTCATCTGAAGGGAGGCCAGAATCTATGCAGAAGAAGCAGGTATGATTTGGGGTGATTCCAAGGATCCAGAGAAGGGCCTCCTCCCACCTGCTTTTAAGTACCTAAACTTTCTATAAGATGAAACCTTTTATTATACATGGAGAGCTAAGGACTATGGTGCAAGGGCTCTGGCTCTTGGGAAGGAAGATGGGATGGCTTCAGTTGACACTAAATAGAAATAATTGATGTTGGATTCCTTCTTGGAAGCATTTGTGGATGGAATGGAAGATAGTGCAAAAACATGCTAGAATCTTCAGGAAAGATAGAGAAGTTCACTGCACTAGAAGAAGGAATAAAAGGTGGGTGTGTGTGTGTGAGGGGTTGCCCCCAAATGCACAGGTGCTGTGGGTGTGGAAGTAGGAGCTTCCAAGGGCAAACTTTGTCTACAATGGCTATTCTCCATCACAACTTGGCTGTGCCTGGGCCCTATCTGTCAGTGGGAGGTGCCTGAATCTTGCTCCTGAGCCAGTGTGTCTGAAACACTTCCATCCCAGGTGCCAGCAACAAGCAATGCACCCAGCCAGCTGTGCAGCAGAGATGAATCCCAGACTATGAGCCACTAAGCCTTGTGATTGGTTCTTTGTCATAGAAGTTGTGAAGACTGTGTGAGGATTTGTAAGGCAGTGAAACTACTCTGCATGGTGTTTTAATGGTAGATACATGATTTCATACATTTGTCCAAGTGCATTGAACGTACACCAACGAGAGTGAACCCTAATGTAAACTATGGACGTTGGGCAACTATGACGTGTATGGATTCATCAGTTGTCACAAATGAGCCACTCTGGTGGGGGATGTTGATAATGGGGAGCCAGGCATGTATGGGGACAGGGAGCAGAAGAGAAATATCTGTACCTTCTGCTCAATTTTTCTGTGAACCTAAAACTAATCTGAAATATACATTTATTAAAAATAAATTCTTGATTCCTGGTACCTGGTGGATTGGCAGGGACGTCCTTCAGGGGCATGAAGCAGAGGTAGCTGGGTTAGGTGCATGCAGCTTGGACTGGGTCCAGAAAACCCAGGCTCTGATCTTAACTCTGCCCCTAACTGGCAGGCCTTGACCTCCTTCCTCTACTGTAGAGTGAGGATGGGCTGGGGGCCTACAGCTGCATTCTGATTTTATGATCTTCATTAAAGGTATTTTTGTAGGTTGCCCAGGCAAAAGAACCATCTTATTTTCTCAGTGGAGACCCTCAGGGCTCCCTCTGGTTTTGTTGGCTGGATTCAGAAATATTGCCATGATCCAGCCAAGGTTTTGTCCTTATCTGAGGAGGGGGGCTCTGTGCTCTGGGCCCTACTCAGAGCAGATGCTGGGCTGCTCATTGGGAGATAAACTCGCTTCTGTGCCTCCCACAAGTTGGCTTCTCACTCAGAAGAATATTATCTTCCTGGGAGGAACTTTGCCATGGCCCTGAGCCAAGGAGGGGGCTGTTGATATTCAGGCCGGAAGGTCATTTTGCCTTGGCCTGTCTGGTTACGTCCCCTGCCTTCTCACCAGGCCTCCCCAGGAGCTATCCCTGGGTGAGCAGGAGCTTCAGAGATGTGTTTATCTTTCTTTTGAAACTCTCAGACGATTCTACTCAATTACACCAGAAGCAGAATGTTATTTTTAATAAGAGCCAGCCGGTTCCCGAGCCTGGGGACTCACGTTCGCAGTCCATTCTGCGTCAGATCCCAGAGCCTCAGTATCTTCAAGACATCGGGTGAGCCCTACCCTGGTGCCTGGTGTGTTGAGATTCCAGACCAAATCCCTTATATTCCCTTTAAATTTAGATAAGTGTTTGCTCCTCACACCCACCATACCTGTTTGATAGAAGCAGGAGTTAAATAACTTCTAAGCCTTTAATCAGCAAAAACATTTGATGGAATCAAGCAAGTTTTCAAGGTTTTCTTCCTGCTTCTTTAGCAGAACAGCTAACCCCAGACCTCATCCGGACTGCAGTCAGGGTGCCTCTGCCCTGACTAGCTGCTCCCTCACTGCAGAGACCGGCCCATCCATTTCGTACCCCTTGTAATGGGGTCAGGATCTCACTCATCTTCCTTAGTCTCTTTCCAGTCAACCTATTGACAGCATCTTTCTTTTCCTTCGAAATGCTTTTATACTGTCTTCTCCCCTTTCTGCACCGCCCAAAGCACATGCCTGCAGGCTGGTCCGGAGATAAAGGAGGTGGGAGGTACAGACTCAAGGAGCTCAAGCTCTACCAGAGTATCAGGAGCCCCCCTACCGCTACACACACATACCTGCACACCTGGGCGCGCACACACGCACACTATGCTTCCACGCCCCTGGGTCAGCCCTGGCAGTGGCCTTGGGCAGCAGGCGCTGGGCCAGTAGTGCCGGCTTCAGGGGGAGGGCCGCGCAGGCGCCCCCTCCCGCTCTGTGAGCGCCCCCTGCAGGAGCGGGCAGCCTGGCGAGGACATGCCGCCCGGAGCTGCTTGGGGCCTTTTCTGGGAATCTACAGCTTGGCAGCTGGATGTTGAAAAGGATCTAATCACATGTGTCAATGTAAAAAAAAATGTTCAAACCTGTAGAGAACTTTTTATAAGAGTTTATTTGAGCCAAACTGATGACATATGCCAGGGAACAAGATCTCGAGTGCTCTGGGAAGTACAGTTTGGCAGTTTCTTTCACGCTTTTGAAATGAAGGAGGGAACTAAGGGAGATTACAGGAGGGCGGGAGAAAGCTAGGGATTAGATTACAAACTAGTGAAGATTGTAGGTCTCCCCGTTTTAGAAAGGGCCTGAAAGGGTGGTTGTGTATTAGAAGGAGGCATTTTAAAAGCGTGCTCACTTAGATGCACAGGGGCAAGGGCAGGACTTGCTTAAGGGAAAGATACGCCTTTTACTAACAAGTTGCATGCCTGGGGTGTGACTGCCAGTTATGACCTGCCCAGCTAGAGATTTATAATCAGACCACCCTGTGTGGTTACTTTCCATAGAACCCCTTCTACTTTCCTTCTTCAAAAAAAAAAAAAACACAAACAAACAAAAAAAGATTTTATTTATTTTTAGAGAGGGGAAGGGAAGGACAAAGAGAAGGACAGAAGCATCAATGTATGGTTGCCTCTTGCACAACCCTAACTGAGGACCTGGCCTGCAACCCAGGCATGTGCCCTGACTGGGAATTGAACCAGTGACACTTTGGTTCCCAGGCCAGTACTCAGTCCACTGAGCCACACCAGCCAGGACCTTAGAACCCCTTTTCCTTCCATACATGGCATAGAGCAAGAGCATTCAAAGTCAGGGGCAGTGGTCTGCTGGGCACATAAAAATGAGAAGAGCAGCTTCACAGTAAGGAAGCACTTTCCCTCCCAAAGACTGACCAGGCCCTGTCCTACTCCCATTAGCTGCTCTGTGCTGGGCAGCAGCTTGTGCCTGGGCCCTGCTGCAGGTGGCAGGCCTGGTGTGGCACAGCCTTGAGCACTAGACTAACCAGTGGAGAAGGAGCCCACTTTGTGTCACAGGAAAGACAAGGCCTGTGGCAAAACATGCAGGAGATGAAACTATCCAGAAAGGATGTGTGTGTGTGTGTGTGTGTGTGTGTGTGTTTATGTGTGCTTACTTGGGGATACTTGGAATGTTGGTAGTGTTCAAGTTAAAGAACAAAATTCAACTGGGTAAATTTGAAGATCTAGTTGACATTAATACATGAACCAGGCAGCATCCCATCTGGCAACTAGAAGGGTGTTTCAATGAGTTGTAACAAAAAGGTTTTTGTATGAAAAAGAAAGTGGGGCTAAGAAGTTTAAAGAGTGGATTAATTCAGGCAAGATCACCTTGCCTTAGGGAAAGCAGGGGGATTTATCAGGGAAGTTACCTCACAGGTGTTGATCAAAAATTCCAGACTGGTTTAAAATTCCACTCCTGGGAGAGGCTAAAACTGCAATTAGGTTAACTATTAAATTTTAGTTTGGTGACTGTGGCTTAGTGAAAGTGACTCCATTTTGGTTCGTTGTTTCTTTCTTAAACAGTAGCTTTTATTTTAGGGTGATGGAATGTAGCCAAAAATTATCTCTGCTCTAGTTCTTCTCACACACTTATACACCCATGAATGCTCAGTTTCATATTTATTCTTTACCAAGGAAACTGCTCTTTCAGTTCCATGTCAGTCCAGTGGGGCCTTCCAGTGCCTCTAATTTAATATCTTATTTTCCTTAAGATCCAAGAAAAGGTTTGGATATACCCCCCAGGAGCATGAGACGATGCAGAGAGCTTGCAGCAACATCTTCCTCTTCCTCATCTGCCCCTCAGTGGGCTCCAAGGAGCCATGAAAGAGAAGATGAGGGGACCGCAGAGCTGGATGCAGAGTACAATTTGGGGCCAGGCCAGGCAAGCCAAATGGCTGAGGCTCTGCCTAGAAGGAGAGGCTGAGTCAACAGCCAAGGGTCAAGGTGAGGGGGTCAAGGTGCCTGGGCGAGTGACAGCTGTGGCTGGTCTACTTCTCTGAAGAAAATCCTGCAGGCAAAATCCACGACCAGCTTCTACATGATATTCAGAATCTTCCCTCTTCCCTCTACCATAGTCCAACAAAAGGACTGTCAGGAAATCAATTTTTTCCAACTGAATGTAAATTTAAGCCAATGTGTTCTCTCTCCGAGGGTCATTTGCATTGTAAGCTTTAGCCTCCAAGTGCACAATAAAAGCCAATTCACCTTACAAAGGGCTAACACACATCAGCTTACAGATAGGAAGGAAATTTCAGGGGCAGGACTTTGGAACTTCAGCATCTTGCTAACTCCAATCCTGCTCAGGAGACAAATAGGAGGCTGTTTCCAAGGTTTGATCTCTCACATTGGAAACCTTTCTTCTACTTTCTTGCAATGCTACCTGAAATTTTTACTATGTATCTCTTAAGGCTACAGCTTCCTCCTGCAAAACCACTTTTTCCTGAACAGTTGCTTAGGAGAGGGGCATTACAGTGACTGGACAAGGAACAATCATACTAATTTTCACATTGTAGGTACCTCTCAGACCTGGAAAGGACACAGAACAGGTTTTTTATGTTCAGAAGAGGAAATCAGCAGAATGTGGTAGAAAGAACTTAAATTTAAAGTCAGGATGAAACTGGAAAAGTCAGCATTTCTGCTGCCTGTCACTACCAGGACCAATAAGTAGAGACAAGGATTGAATCTTCTGGGGCATTTTATTCAGATGCTTGTGATCCGAGAAGACAAGCAGGTTATGCACCCTCAGAAACATTGTTTCTCCTCTCAAGCCATCTCAAGGAGAAGGGTAGGTAAGGGGATTCGAAAAAAGTTTAATCAGATCAAGAGTTGCACGCAGCCCAGGATTTTCCTAGTATGTCTTTATCTGATAATTAACAATTCTTTCTCTGCATCATGGAGTTCCATCCAGTGGAACACAATGACTCAGATACTACGTTCATCAATAGCTTACAGAACCCCTGGGGCACAAAGGTTGAATTGCTTGTCACGTTTGTTTGTCATGAATTCCAGTTCTTGGAATAACAATTTTCCACATGCATCAATCACCTAAGCCTATCAACTATAACAACAGCTAAAATCCTTAACTCTTTTGAGCTTCCCCTAACCAGGAGACCTGAGTCCACCGATAGCTATGAGATTTTGAATAAAAAACTTATCTTTTATATCGTCATCAGCAAAATGAAATGCCAGCTGTTTTTCACAGGATGGTTGTGAGACACAAAAGAAAGTATATGTGAAAAAAAAAACTTTTAAAATTGCAAGGCAAATTAAAAATACATTAAGATACCACCTCACACTTGTCAGAATGGCAATCATCAGCAAATCAACAAACAACAAGTGTTGGCAAGGATGCGGGGCAAAGGGAACCCTCATACACTGTTGGTGGGAATGCAGGCTCGTGCAGCCACTGTGGAAAATAGTATGGGGTTTCCTTAAAAAACTAAAAATGGAAGTGCCTTTTGATCCAGCAATTCCACTATTTGGACTATACCCAAAGAATCCTGAAACACCAATTCATAAGAACCTATGCACATCTATGTTCATGGCGACACTATTTACAATAGCCAAGTGCTGGAAACAGCCTAAGTGCCCATCAGTGGATGATTGGATCAAAAAACTTTGGTACATTTACACAATGGAATACTACATAGCAGAAAGAAAGAAGGAACTTGTACCCTTTGCAACAACATGGATGGAACTGGAGAGTATTATGCTTAGTGAAATAAGCCAGTCAGTGAAGGACAAATA
>PVIW01011040.1:0-40124 GCA_004026585.1 Noctilio leporinus | reverse complement strand
GAAAAACAAATTAAACAGAGGGAAGGGAAATGGCCTTAACAATGCATCTGTATAATTTAAAATATAAAAGTTATGCTTATTTTAAAATGAAATGTTTCATATGTAACTTTTCAGTCAGGCTCTTAGTTATCAGTTTTCAAAGTGGACATAACAGAGCATATTGGAATATTAGGGATCTGTGAATGGCTGTCAGCTTACATTTGTATGTATTTTCTCATCACTAAAAATACTGTGATCTAGTTTGCAAAGTAAGAGAGTCATCTGTAAAATAACATTGTTAAATACGCTTGTGTAAATTGATTCTTATATATGCAGAATTATAGATCCAAACACTTAGTTGGATAATTAATACCTGTAAAGATCAAAGACTTGTTACTTAAAACAACTAATTAAAATACATTTTTTCCTTGGGTTATCTAGGTATTTGTATTTATTTTCCAAGTCAGTTTGCTTGTCTAGATAAAATTTATTTCAGAAAATTGATCTAATAGAAGAAAATTCTTACAGTAAAATAATGGAGAATCAGAAAGGCTGAGAGAAATCACACAACTCCAATATATTAGAGCTGAAACCTATGACTTGTAAATTAGTACTATGCCATCTTTTAAAATACAAGAAAAGGTACACTATAATCAAGAAACAACCCTCAATCCAACAGTCAGATGAACAAATCACTTCCCTAGGAAAGAAAGCACTTCCACTTCTGAGTTTGCAGCCATGTAGATAGTTCCAAAGATAGGAAATGTTGTGCTCTTTAGTTTTCCATCTTCTAACCATTTTCTGACACATCCACACCAGCACTGTTCTCTTTACTTGTAGTTTACTTCTGCATAACAACTATCACCAATTCCTTTACCGATTCAGAAGTTGAAGGCAAAATAAACACATTTCTCTGGGAGATGCCAGCTTACCTATGCTGCTTCTCATTCTGTCGCATCACTCTCTGTGTTGTTGCTCCCTTAGCCCCTCAGCATGCCCCCGGGGCTCCTGGACTGACCCAGGAATGTACAGCACACTTGGATAGGAGAGAAGAAAAGGAAAAGAGAAAGGTGCCCAGGGGCGTTTGTACCAAGATACAGAGCTCATTGGCCAGTGCCCTCCCGGCTGTGTGGGGCGTGGGGCTGAGCATTCAACCATGCAAGGCAAATAGCAACCAGCTTGGTGCCTGTTCCCACTATCCAAAGGTAGAAGAAAGGCCACGGAAGCACAGGGCTGAGAGGGAAGACTAATCCAGCAACTCCTCTGCTTGACAGGTAGGAAAGCTGACAAGTTGAGACATACATTTATTTATAGTTTTAAGAACCTGGAAATACGATCTATAAGATAGTCTCCATAGTTTGGTTTAAACACCTTCAGGGCACATTTGTGGAAGATGATGGCAAAAATGTAAAAATTGACAGAAATAGAAAGGACCTGTGAGGTGATATGGTGTATCCATCTCATTTTACAGATGAAAAACCCCAGCCTCAGAAGCTTAAAGCACCTGGACTTGTGGACGTTGGCCACACAGCGCAAGACACCCTCTGATCATATCAACATATAGTGCCCCTTCTTTTGTTAATCACATCTATTGGGGTGACAATGGCTCACAAAACCAAACAGGTTTCCAGTGTACAACTCAGTAAAACATCATCTGCATACTGCTCCTTCTTAATTACCTGAAATGTATTTTTTTACAGTTTTGCCGGATCTGCTTTGCTGCTTCACTAAGCTAGCAGAGTTTTCTATTTTCCTTTGGTTGCATTGCAAACAATGTACTAAACTTAGCAACTGAATTCTTGCAGTTATCTGTGTAGTCTATGGGCAATATAAAGTTGCCTTGGGTTAAGATGGGGAACTTCATACTCGTCAGAAAAAACTCTAAAGAGATGCAGCAGTTCAATTTGGTTCACATAATAATAGCAATAAAGAAGAAATTGAACATCTTTTTCTCTCTTGAAACAAGTTAAAATTTCTCTTATTAATCCTAATGGAAGAGCTTCAGCCATTTCACTCCCTGGGAACCTTAACTACAGATGTCATGAGATGTCACAGGGAGTGTACAGGATCAGCAAGCTCTGGTGAGGGAATTGGAAGACTGGATTTCAAGCTATCTTGGTGGAGCTCCCTTGCTGTTTAATATGGTTGAATCACAGAATCTCTCTGAACCTCAGTTTACTTATTATTTTAATGGAGGGAGTTTGGTAAGGTGGTCTGCAAGATGCCTTCAGGACATGTTCTAAGTGATTTCACAGAGATTTGAGTCCACTGCTTTAGATTTTCTCTCTTGAAATTCTTGCTTAAAGTCTCTAAAGCTCTATAACTCTATTGTTCTCCTAGGTCTTCTCAGTTTATAAACTTTCTTCTCCTTCTTCTAAGAGGAATAAGAAAGACAGCAGTGTTTTTTTTTCGGTGCCAGGGGGTAGCCAACTAAACAGCATAGAGACATTGAAGCAGTAGATGGGCAGTTACCTTGTTTATCCCTGGTGGAATCTTGGTAGTCATTTGGGACATTTTAAGTTTTTGTTTGTTTGTTCGTTTTTCCATTCCTGCCCTCTTCCTCTTAATATCTGACTTTCTAGTTTCTCAGACAAGCCATCTGTCTTGAATTCATTCATTAAAATGTTTGTACTCTTTACTCATCCTTTTCTATCTAGAGGAAGAAGAGAGCCTTTGTCACCCCAAAGCAACCCACTAATATGGCCTTAATCCAATGCTCTTGGATTGCTCTTAATCCATTTCTTCTTGGTTAGTGGTTCTCATACCTGGATGCATAGTAGAATCACCTGGGAGAACTAATGCATGATATAGGTGCCCTCCCTTTCTCACAACGAACCAGCCAAGATCTCTGCAGATAAAGAATAGGTATTAGCGTACCGTAAAGATCTTGGCTGAGTTTGATGTTCAGAAAGGCTTAATAGCCAGTGTTTCTGGGTCTTGAAGTAGTAATTTTTTTTCTTTGTTTATTCTTCAGTTTTAATCCATTTTACTGTCTCCTTCTCATCAGTCTACAAATGTTCTCAACCTTCTTTCTTTCTTTCTTTCTTTCTTTCTTTCTTTCTTTCTTTCTTTCTTTCTTTCTCTCTCTCTCTCTCTCTCTCTCTCTCTCTCTCTCTCTCTCTCTCTCTCTCTCTCTCTCTCTCTCTCTCTCTCTCTCTCTCTCTCTCTCTCTCTCTCTCTCTCTCTTTCTCTCTTTCTCTCTTTCTCTCTTTCTCTCTTTCTTTCTTTCTTTCTTTCCTTGCAGAGAGAGAGTTAGGGAGAGAGGCAGAGAGGGAGAGAGACATCAATGTATGGTTGCCTTTCACCTGGTTGGAGACCTGGCTTGCAACCTGGTTATGTGCCCTGGCTGGGGACCCATAACTTTTGGGTTTGCAGGCCGGTGCCTTATCCACTGTGCTGCTATCCAGGGCTCAGCCTTCTGAGCCCTGTCTTAATAAAACACCTTCCATAGTCCCTCAGGCTGTGATTCCAAGCACCGTCTTTCCTCCTACTTGAGCTTCTGCTTCTGGTCAGACCTGAAAAGGTTTTCATGGAAGTCACCACACAGCCAGCAAAGTCCTTCTGTCCTTATCATCCCCAGGCTTTCTGCAGGACCTAAACATCAGATTGGCATGGCTATTATGAAATTCTCTCTTCCCTTGGCTTCTGTGACTGTGCATTTAGATTCTTTGCAAGGTCCCCCAAAGTTCCTTTCAAATGATACCTCTCTCAGTTTTATCCTAGTGTCCTTAAATTCTCAATTTACATGATTATCTATGTTTAAATAATCACATCCATGGAAGTGGCTCTGAAGTCTATTTCTATCTTGGTTACAAGTTATACCTTACAGGGGACATCCTTATCTGGATGTCCTTCCTTCACCTCAAACTCAATGCGATCCAAATGGGGCTCTTGCTTTTCCAACAGCCTTACTCCTCTGCAATCCTCCACAAATTTCAGCCTTCCCAGGTTCCTGGGTTTAAAATTCTGGGTTTCTGTCATTTTTCCTTCTTTTATCTACTTTCCATGTGCCATAGATCTCCAAGCTGCTTTTATTTATAATTTTTAAGATCTCCGTTTTATCCTCATATCTAATTATTATTAAAATATTTTTTTGAAAACCAAGATAATTATCCAGTCTGCTATGGTATTCTATACCATAGTTATTTCAAACTCCCAGTCAAAATTAGCTGTCCCTCCTTATTGGTCCCAAAGAATTTCATGGGTATAATATGAAATTTAGCACATTCTACTTTTTAATATATCACAGCATATACAGATTTCATTATTTAATTATTAATACCTTGATGTCAGAGACCATTATTATTATTATTATTATTTTAGAGAGAGGGTAAAAGAGGGAGGCTGAGAGGGAGAGAAACATCAATGTATGGTTGCCTTTCACCTGTCTCCAGCCATGGACCTGGCTGGAGACCTGGCTTGCAACTTGATTATGTGCCCTGGCTGGGAATCAAACCAATGACCTTCAGGTTCGCAGGCCAGTGCCTATCCATCTTTTTTTATATAGTTAGTATTAAGAGCAAGACACTTAACAATCTTTCTGAGTAAACAAACATGCATACACAAACAGCTATAATATAATGGAAATTGTTATGAGCTATAAAGGTTAATGGTGCCATAGTGCTTTGTTGACATAGCTGATGCAGTTGATGCATTTATAACAATTAGTTTGAACTGATCACCTATTATACCAATACATATTTTATGTGTGTCATTTCATTCAAACCTGCAAGGTCAGTATTGTGCAGAAACTTATACTGAAAACATTAAATGATATATATAAGGTGACATAGTATTGGAAAAGCAGGGGTAAAATCCAAATATAAAAAATATAAAATCTTGGGCTCTTATGGGGCCCATTAAAATAAACTATACCTCCTACTCACACAGTGGGAGTTGATGGACCAGAAAAGGTTTGTAGATAGTGCAGAGGTATTTCAGTCCTGAAAAGTAGTAAAATATTCTGTTTAGGCTTTGTTTTTCTCTCATTGTTCTTGTAATTTCCCAGTGAGAGCATGAGTCTGAGAAGCAGGTAGCATGTGTAATGTATGACGATGCTTCTGTAACATGCCCACTCCCCTGGGCTGTCTGTACATCATTTACATTATTTCCCTTTTCACCTTGAAAGTACTGTCTTTAAGAAATCTTAGCTAAAATGACAAGAACCTTGAATTTGGTCATATGTTTTTATCAGCTAACTGCAGTGGAAGGATTTGTTCCACAGCCTCATGAGGTCCTCTCTGGACAAATGATACTTATGATAAAGTCATATGCTTTGGGGATCCCATTAATACTTTCTTTTGAAAAGTAATCAGTATTCATTTGCAAGAAACTTCAGGGTAAAAGAACATGTCTTCTAACCTTTTTTATCAATCTTTGTATCTTACTAGGCTACTGACTCTGAATGTAAAGTATACCTATTTCATAGAAATAGCGTGAATTTGAGTTCTCTATTTTCAAGAAAACTCAAAGGCATAGGTGCTGTCTCTTGAAAGGGAACCAGTAATTAATTGCTACAAAGAACTGAATGAAGTTAATTTGCAGTTGGGTATTTAGTCTGCATCAGTGAAAAAAGGAAGGAATTGTCTTTTCTAATAAGATTCTTGATGATTCTGATAAGAGAAAGAAAATATTCTTCCAAAATAAATGCTTTTTATTTTTATAAATGTCACTATGATTTTAAATTTTATTCTGAAACAATGATGAGGACTAGGCATGGTGTTTTGGTAACAACTATAGTTTCAGGTTTGAATCCTTATTAGAAGTTATTCAAATTTACTTATTACTTACAAATATATGCTCTGAAATTTGTTATTTAAAAATATAGTGCTTTGAAATTTCTTGGCCATGGGGATTCGGGGTGTAGACTTTGGAGTCAGAATTGGTTCACTTCAGATTGAATTAAGGTTTTAATACTTGTTAACTATGTGATGTTAATAAGTTGCTGGACCTCTCTGTGCCTCAGTTTCCTTATCTAATGAATAGAGATGACAGGAAAACCTACTCATAGGTTAGTTATCAGGAAAAGGTGACATAGCATAGTCCCTGACTCACAAATAAGTGATCAAGAAATGTTAATGATTAATTTTAATAATTTTTGATAAAACAGTTTGGTTCTGGTATATTCCTTTTCAATGATTTTTCCCAAGTATCTCCACTCTCTTTTCAGTCTGCCTTAACTCTTTCTCAAGGTTTTGTTTTTGGGAAAAACAATTAGAACAACCCCCCAGTACTATTAAGAGTTCCAGAGGGGCAGGATCGTTGCAGCAAGCTAAGGAGTAAAGTGGAGTTGGGGGGCAGGGTGTGGAAGAAGAGGAAGAGGGAGTAAAGCAGTTGGTTCTGGTGGAATTGTTAGGAATTACTATTGAGTCAGACTTTCTCTCCAAATGTGAAAATAAATGCACAGTTTTGGAAGTTGACACTGAGAGGCCCATTCTGCAAGTGGACAACTATGTCTCTGTGGGAGAGTATGAAGACACTGCTGTGACCTGTGTTATATTTGAAGAAAAGGTTGAACATGTGGATGCTGAAGGCAATGATAAAATAGTGCTTACAGCTAAATGTCATGTAACAAAGGAGCTCAGCATGACAAGAACTTGTGGGACAGAGGAGAAGAAAACAAAGATGATGTGTAATGGCTGCAAATCAAGGATAACAATTTCTTTTGTAGAACCAACATGACTTGTAGCTTTCTATGTGGAAATGAAGATGAAGAAGTTGGAGCTCCAGCCCTACATAAGTCTTTGAAGTTGAAAGGGTAAGAGTTTCAATTAAATATAATTCAAACCTGTGTTATGAACAAGGGAAACCACCACACTTGGAAATAGAGGATTTTGGTCCTCTTACTGATATTCCGTCTTCTGAAACACAATGTACTGTTTTCATGGAAATATAAGAGGCTGCCTTATAAATTATTCCTAGATGAAATGCTTTTCATAATCATTAGTCATGAACTTGTAAGTTTTCACATAAAATCATTGGCTGTGTAAATAAATAAATAAATAAAAGACTCTTTGGAGCTACTACCAGGGAATGCTCAGTGCTGGGCGACATTCTTGTACTCAACCTCAAACTGTCCCTTTCTGTCTCTGGGGCATGTTCCCCATCATTTCCTGCATCCAAGTGCCTTATCCATGCATCTGTTTTCTAATTTTGTTTAGAAACAGGCCAAACTCTATTTCATGTATCATAGTTTTTTTCATCACATCTTGTAAAAAACATCCAGACCAAGACTAGCCCTAAACCAGATTTTTGTTGTTATTATTTCTTTTTTCTAGCATGACACCAGACGGCACTTAGGGAGGCTAACAGAGGAAGTCCATTTCCTTTCTCACATTTTTTATGTCTGGCATAAATCTTAATTGACTTTAGATGAACAGTAATTTGCAAGTTCAAGTTTTAGGTAAAGGCTTAGTTTGAACTTCCTTTTAATGTTTTATTGACATTGATTTGCTTTTGTGAATATAAATGAATTCAATCCATTTTAGAAGAAGCTTGTTGACAAGCAGTGATAAAAACCTAGCCAAAATAACACATTGGCACAGGGCAGTTTTTTCTGCTTATCTTTATTAAAGAACTCCTGGTGAGAACCCCCTAGCTCTCATTACTCCTTTGCAATACAGATGAACATCAGACTCTGCATACCTGGCAAGGAAGGAAGAAATCTAAGCACCACTAAGGGTCCTGTCAGAATTCACTGAGGTATTTATTCGCAAATCAAGCAGACTGTTGAGGCTTACAATGTGTAATGGATTAGGTGGTTTCTTTTGACCATAAATTATAATAATTTCATGGTAAAAGAATATTCAAATATCTATAACTTAAGGAAAAGCAAAAGCAAAAACACTTATTATAATTGCTTGAGTTAAAAGTTACTAAAAACCCTATGAAACGTATGGAAATAGAAGGACCTCTGGTCTGAATTCTACCTACATGGGGGAAAGGTGATTTTGTAGGAAAGTAGCCCATATGCTACACTGATGAGGTCAAGGTTATTTTGGGGAAAATAGGAAGGGAAAGAAATAAAACTTATGATGCCATTGATATATATTGAGTTATGAAAAGTATTAGGTGAAGAGAATTGGGATACAATTTATATTTTACCTGAAAGGGGTTATCAACCTGAATTATCTTAGAAATTGGTGGCAGAAAAATAGAATAATTTTCTTGGTTTTGTTATTCAAAAGATAAGACTGCAGAAAAATAGGAAAACAATTTTCCTATGTTAAGGAAAAATGTGAACATTGATAACAAAACATTTTGCTTACTTGCCTAACTCTTCTTTCTCTTTCACCACTTCTCAGTGTGGAGGCTCTTGATGGGAGTGCTGTTAAATCATTCCTTCATAGTTACCTCAAAGAATCATATCTCCCAAAGGTCGCAGGTTCGATTCCCCAGCCAGGGCACATAACCAGGTTGCAAACCAGGTCTCCAGTCAGGTCTGTGGCTGGAGGCAGGTGAAACGCAACCATACATTGATGTCTCTCTCCCTCTCTGCCTCTCTCCCTTCCCTCACTCTAAAAATAATGAAATAAAATCTTAAAACAAATAAACAAACAAAAAAAGAATCATATCTATAACCTTTGGCCAACATCCGGATGAGGGTTAGTACCATGCCTTAGGGGTTTACTTAATGGGCAAGGGGAAAGCAGAGATATATGTTAATCCACAGTAAAGCTGATTGCCAGCATCACCCACCTTGTAAGAAGATGCTTGTGCATGAGTCACGTGCTCCCCTCTGTTTCCTGGCGCTCTGGGCAGGCCTCCTGGTCCAAGTCTGAACACCTGGGGGCCTGTGCACATTAGCACCTGGGCAGAAAACATGTCAAATGGCCAGCAGGTGGCAAAGGCTATGCTTGAAAATTTGGGATTTAGGCTGGCTCCAGATTGAGCCCTACCTACATCTTGTATTACTTTCTTTGGGCAAGCTGGTCATTCTTTCTGAGCCTTAGTTTTCTCAAGTGTAAAATGGGAATAATACAAGCCCTCATTTCTTGGGGCTGTTCTGAGCTGTAAATGAAAGAATGCATATCAAAGGCTTAGCACAATGCCTTGCACTTACTAAGGGCTCCTGAGTTCCCGCTGATGAATGTGTCAAGTTCCTGCCATCTACACAGTGCTCCATAAATGGTGTGCATCCTTGTAGACATTTGAGAAAGTCTTGTTAACAGTGACCATATCAAAAAATGAATGGCTATTCTGTCTGGAAATACCTGTGTCTTGGTAAAGCAGGCTCCAGAGACAGAGGTGAATGATGCCTAGTGGCCTGCGGTAGTGCGGTCTGGGGTTTGACGTCAGAGGGACTAGCTGGAAGGCTGAGTCTGCCATTGCTTGCCATAGGACTTGGGGCTGGTACCTTCAGTGTCTTTGAACTTCAGCTTCCCTGTCTAAAAAGGGGGGTGAGCCCTGGCTGATGTGGCTCAGTGGATTGGTGCCTGCCTGCGAACCCAAAGGTTGCTGGTTCAATTCCCCAGCCAGGGTACATGACCAGGTTGCAAGCCAGGTCTCCTATGAGCTCTGTAGCTGGAGGCAGGTGAAAGGCAACCATACATTGGCACTTCTCTCCCTTTCTTCCTTCCCTCCTGCCCTCTTTCTAAAAATAATGAATAAAATTTTAACAAAAAAGGGGGGGTGATGATGCCCACCACACAGAGTTGTGGGACTCAAAGGAAATGAAATCCATGTGTCATGTACAAAGGAAGGTAAGACACTATTTCATTGACTACCAAAAGGCCCTCGAAGCCCGCCTCTGGAAGGACAGAGTTCCTTTATGATTCCTGCATCCTGATTGGCCTTTGTCAACTACCCTCACTCTTGCTTTCCTTTGGAGGAAAGATAATTCTTTGAGAGAATGGCCTGCTTCCTCACCATCTGCTCAGTCTTTGAATGCCATTGAACCTAATTTTGTTGTTTAACCTTGTTTTGGAAAAGGATCTCCCACTTTACCAGTGAAATTTGTAAAATTCCAAAGCACAAAATCTAAAGTCCTTCCTTTTTAAATTCTCTGACCATTTTACAGGATTACCCACCTTAATAACAGCAATCAACATCAGTCCTTGAGAGGCTACTGCTTGCTGCACTATGCTAACCACCTTGCATACATGATGCTATTGAACTAACACAGAACCTGTGGGTGGCAAGTATTACGGCCCCATTTTATTGGGAAGTAAACTGAGGCACATAGATATTAATCAACTTGCTGAATGTAATATAGCTGCCACATAAGGAGAGAGAGAGAGAGAGAGTGAGAGAGAGGGGAGAGAAGGGGGAGAGAGAGAGAGAGAGAGAGAGAGAGAGAGAGAGAGAGAGAGAGAGAGAGAGAAAGAAGGAAGAGGAGGAGGAGGAGGAGGGTAAGTGGGGGAGGGGAGGGGAGATTGTAACACTGTTAATACTGGTACTTCTTAGAGCTTTGCTCTTTGTCTTAAGCTTCCATCTGCAATCTTTATCAATTAAAATACCCAAAGCAGTGTGTACCTTTCTTGTGGCATTTGTTTCGCTCTTAACTCTTAAACCCTGGAACTGGATATAATTCCTGAGTAATTTGTAATCTCCTTGAGAACCTCCTTTAGCATAATGCATTGTTGGCACAACTTTTCTTTTTTTTTTAACAAAGAACATTTCACAGAGAATCTTTCTTTGGACTGATAAGCCTGAAGACTTACACTCAGTAAGAGCATAAAAGCAACATCAACTCCTTCCCAGCTCATTTACCTTTATAACCCAATAGCAGTGACCTTCTCAAGCTAAGACTTTCCTTTGGGTCAATTGGTCAAGAAACTTTTTCATATTTTTTCAGGGGTACAGAAAGAAAGCTGAAGAGACAAAATGTGCATGCTTTTCTTAGAAGTTGCAGTTGAAAATACCATCACTGCGCTGATTAATGACAGGGAATCCCAGCCAAGGTGGGAGGATGATGTGATTAAGATAAACTCAGGGAAGGGAATGCTCAGGAGAGAAATAGGAGCAAGTTCAGTGATGCCCAGATAGACCATAAACAAGAGACAATGAGTATTACCTTTCTTGCTGACCTTTATTTAAATGAACTCTCTCATTAGAAAAGAGCTTGCTTTAGCTTACTATTAAAATTGCTGTTTGTTCACCCACTTTGAAAAAGGGACAGGCAAGGGGAAGCACTGAGGTAGATTAATGTTTTACCTACTTGGTACTTATGCTGTTCTCTCTAATTATCTCTTCAAGACAACAATGGTGACATTTTTATATTCATATAATTTATAAATATATATTTTTAATGAGCAAAGGCCAGTGTGTGATGTAGATGCAAAGCATAGTACAGAACATAATATTTTAAAGCAACTCATACTAAAATACAGAGGATGACTAGGTATAATAAAATTTTCATTTTTTGTAAATGAAAATAATTGAATATAGGCAATTTTACATGGGTCAACTTTTGACAAGACACTCAACTTATACAACTTATAGAATATACAAAACCCTATAATGTAAGTGACCTTATCCCACTTAAATAGAGACAAAACTCAAAAAAGTTAATAATTGGCTAAAGGACACACACTAGATGGATTTTGAACCCATGTTCAAAAATAGAACTTTATTTCTATTTGATGAATTTGTCTTTTTATGAAATATACTTTCTCTCTTCATGATATTTGTAAGTAGAAGGACAAAATAAAAAAGAAAAGAAAAGAATGTATATACATGTGTAATACGTAGTAAGTAGCGAAAGGTGAAACCTGCTGAAATACGCCAGAGACTGTATAGTTCCCTTCTAGCCTGCAGGACAAAGAATGGATAGAGAAAAGAAAAAATGAAAAAGGGATGAGAGAAAGTTTTACCCAGGATGGACCTTCAGAGAGTTTATAGGACTTTGACAGGTAAAAATGAAAGGCAAGAGAGAGGGTTTTTTTTTCTGTCTTTTGAAAGAGACAGAGACATGAAGATCTGGTGTATTTCAGGGGTGGTAAGTTGTATAGCTCAGTTGTAACATAGGGTGAAAGGGAGAGGTAAATTAGACTGGGCATTTACCTGCACAACACGTGTTAGAGGATCATGATGTCCATTCCTGGGAAACTTTATTTGCTTGGTTAAGGGAGAGCTGCTGAGTGGCTGTGATTAGGGAAGTTCCATGATCAAGGTCATGTGGAACCATTCATTAAGAAGGGCCATGCAGAAGAAAACGAGGGTAGGAAGAAATGAGAGCAGTTTTTCTCAAAATTTATGTATGATAGATCTATGTAGGTTGCTTGGTAAATTTCCAGGCTTTATGGAAAAAGATTCTGATTAACTACAAGTCACATGACTCAATATATATATTTTAAAAATTCCCCAGGTAACTCCTGTGCAGGTGATTTAAGGATGGCATTTTGAAAAAAAAATCATGCTAGTTGCAAGGTTGGTTAGCAAACTATTATAATAGCTAATGTGTGGGAATATAAGAATGAAGGGGCTTTATTTATATAGGGAGGAATAAAGGCATATATGCAAAAATATTTTGAAAGAAGAATCAATAAGAGTCTGGCCAAATAGGTTTATAGTTGGAGGAGGTTTCAAAGACAATTGTTGGCTTTAAAACTTGGGCAGTCAGTGGCACAGCAAATAGCAACATGAGGCAGAGCAGATTTATTAGGTCTTAATAAGAGTTTATTTTTGCCAAGTAAATTTTCACATTACAGATGGCAGTCACAGGAAAATTTATACTAGGGAGCAGGTGATAGGGCCTGGGTTGGGGTATAAGGCCACAGCTGGAGAGATGGTTAGGGATGTAGATTATATAATGTTTTCTTTTTTTATTTTCATAAAGATTTTATTATTTTTAGAGAGAGGGGTAGGGAGAGAGGCAGAGAGGAAGAGAGACATCAATGTGTGGTTGCCTTTCACTTGCCTCCAGCTACAGACCTGGCTGGAGACCTGGCTTGCAACCTGGTTATGTGCCTTGGCTGGGAATTGAACCATTGACCTTTGGGTTTGCAGGCTGGTGCCTTATTCACTGAGCCACCATCTAGGGCTTAGGTAATATTTTCAATAACTGAAAAAGTATGAAAAAATAAGAGAAAAAATGACCCAACAAAGAGAAAAGATTAAAAAAAAAAGAACTGTAAGGCAGGAGGGGACCTGGGAAGTAAAACATAATTATATATATATATATATATATATATATATAGAGAGAGAGAGAGAGAGAGAGAGAGAGAGAGAGAGAGAGAGAGAGAGAGAGAGAGAGAGAGAGAGAGAGAGAGAGAGAGAGAGAGAGAGAGAGAGAGATCTATCCATAGTTTTGCATGTGGTTGAATAATCAAGGATCATGAAGATGGTAAAAATGATAAATTGGTTGATAAAGAGATTCTTGGAATGAAGAGGGCATCACAGGAATCAGTAATATGTTTAGAATTTGTATTTTAAGGCAATAACGTTAAAAATGGAATGGGAGCCCTGGCTGGTGGCACAGTGGATAAAGCACCAGCCTGTGAACACAAAGGTCACTGGTTTGATTCCCAGCTAGGGCTCATAACCAGGTTGCAAGCCAGGTCTCCAACCAGGTCTGTAGCTGGAGGCAGGTGAAAGGCAACCATACAATGATGTCTCTCTCCCTCTCTGCCTCTCTCTCTCCCCTTTCTCTGAAAATAATAAATAAAATCTTCTAAAAAAATAGGAATGGGGACATAAGGAAATGCAGGTAGTAAGTACAGACCACAATTTCAAAATGTCTTTTTGATGAGAAGGAACTTCAGTCATGCTCCAGTTTTCCATCATCTATCCCCCTATTCAAGTGAGAAGTCTAAAATTGCCCTTATACTTCCTTTTTCTTTTTCCATGTCCTCTCAAATTGATCCCACCATCTACTCTCTGTTAGGGTTTCCTGAACACCTTTCCTTCTGGCCACTTTTCTGCTGTTCCACCGCTGCCTGGTCAAAGGTGCCATCACCTGGATTACTGCAATAGCTTTGCAACTGTCTGCTCTGCATTCAGTCCTGTTCCTCTCCATTGCGATCACCACATTGCAGCAGATATACCTTTGCAAAGCACAGCTATCTTGCCAGCACCCTGATAGCTTGGATGGCAAACTCAACATGACCTGGAAGGTCTAACCTAGCCAGGCTCTTTTCTGCCTCTCTAGTCTTGAGTTTACTCGTATGCTGTTTGATCCTGGCCCTCCAGCCATACTGGCCCTCTGTCAGAGGCACTCTTGCCATCTATACTCTGTGACAGGCTTTTAAAAAATCTCAGTTATTAATTTTTTATTGATTGCTTTTTACTAGAATGAAGCTCTGTAAGGACAGGAAATTCTGTCTTTCTCTCTCTGTCCCCCCTGCCCCATCTATAAACACACACACATACACACACACACACACACACACAGAGCTTTTGGTGACTGTTGAGTAAGTAAAGTTGCCGTGCTTTAGTCTTTGCATGTGCTGTTTTTCTCTGCATTGAAAGGGTCTCCTATAATCCCTGCTGGTTTCACACTTGCTTTCCTCCCCCACATTTATGGTTCTTATTTTAGCATCTCAGTTACATCTTTCTCAGTGAAGCTTTCCCTGCCATCCTTGACTACATTAATG
This sequence comes from Noctilio leporinus, assembly GCA_004026585.1. Classification (NCBI taxonomy): domain Eukaryota; kingdom Metazoa; phylum Chordata; class Mammalia; order Chiroptera; family Noctilionidae; genus Noctilio; species Noctilio leporinus. The sequence goes on along the minus strand of PVIW01011040.1, from coordinate 25,611 downwards.
TCTTCGATTAAATAACCTGTTAGCACTTACTGCATTTGCAACTTTACATTTATTTGTGTGAACATTTGAATAATGTCTTTCTCATCCAGGACTGTCACTTCATGGTCGGTGGGGAGCAGTTCATTTATGCTTCGGCTCAACATTGTAACCTCAGTACCCATCACAGCATCTAATCCATAGATGTTGACTAAATATTTGATGAATAAGTGAATGAATAACTTAATGAATGCAGATGTGAAATAAGGACTGATCAACTAAAAAGTAGCAGAAGGGAGAAGAGATTTCCCAAAAAGACAGTGTGGACTATTCATAGGTCTAGGGGAAGAATCTTCTCATAGGTGAAGCACCATCTGAAATCAAATTGCAGCTTTTCATATAGGCATGTAACTCAGAGCACAACTATTTTCTTTATAGCATTTTTTTTTTTCAGTTTCAGTCCTGCCGATACTAAACCTATTTGTCAATGGAGAATTAAGCCAAGATTGAGAAACAGGTTGTAATAGACATTCTGTAGACAGTGTTCTCCGCACCAGGGCTATTTTTATCCCCTCCCCCCACAAATTCTCAAATTTGGTAACATATTATATGAATCTTCTTTGTTTTTTAGGTGTAAACTATTTCTCTCTCACAACTTTCCTTTTGATTCATTGCAACAGAGAATTGATTCCTGTGCTGTTCTGTTTTTATGTTTCTAAAAACAAATAATTACTCTGAGTTGTCTATAGGGAGAGCCCCACATAGCTGTTCCCAAGCACCACACAGGATCACATAAAACCACTAGGAAGTGAAGTTGCACCAGTTGTTAACCATCCCCACAGACAGGAAGAAACTCGACCCATCCTTTTACAATTTTGCCTTTGAAGTTAAGTAATATTTCCTTCTGGCTGGTTGCTTTTCCTCCCTTATTTCATCATTTGGAATACACTAGGGATTTTTTTAAAATCCAAAGACAATCAATGATTCTAGGTTTACTACAGAAATACAATCACTCTAAAGAAGTAAACTATGCTTTAGGTTGATGGAGCTACAAATTCTTCACATGGTCAGAAACTTTTAGATGCTTATGCAAAACCAAACTCAAGACATTTAAGAATTATCTCTTGGGCAAGATTTACCCAGTTTCTGTCCCCTTCTCAAGAAGTGCCTTATATGGCAATACCAGAATGATCCTCTGCATCTATGCAAAGCAAGAAAGAATCTAGATTTGCATTTAAATTGCTGCTTTTTAAAACATTTCTCAGTTTCACTTTGAAAGACACTTTATCTTTGTGGGTAAGAGTTATAGAATCAGGCGCTTGACCTTTTTAACCAGGTTCAGAGTGAAAATTTTCATGATAAAAAAAAAAGAGACTTAAAATGTCTTGACAAAACTGGAGTCAGTTAGAAAGTCCTGAACTATGCATAAAGGACAGTGACATTTCCCAGACACATGCAGTGTTGTAAGAGCTGTATTTTGTCCAAATTCCAAGTTAAATCCTCCTTTGATCGAAGCCTCCATGTATTGGTTTCATAAGTCATTTCCAATCAAAGAAAGTCTGTGAGGAATATGAATCCATGAATAAACAGGTAAGATCGGAACTTACAAAGCCTTCTTTCCTTTCTCTTCCATAAGAGCCCTATTTCCCCCACAAAGGAGATTCAGTGATGTTAAGATTTGTGTGGTTCTAGACCCCTCCATTGCCAGCCAAGCAGCCTTGTAAAAACAATGAGTTCACCTGAATTATCTAATAGACCTTTGCCTCATGAAACAGGAGAGTGAAGAGGAGAGTGTATATCACCCCAAAAGTTGTTTTATATATATATATATATATATATATATATATATAATTATATATATATAAAAATTATATATATATATATATAATTTTTAGAGAGAGGAGGGGGAGAGAGGCACAGAGAGGGAGAGAGACAGCGATGTATGGGTTGCCTTTCTCCTGCCTCCAGCTATGGACCTGGCTGGAGACCTGGCTTGCAACCTGGTTATGTGCCCTGGCTGGGAATCAAACCATCAACTTTTGGGTTCACAGGCCGGCACCTTATTCATTGAGCCACCAGCCAGGGCATCTGAAAGTTATTTTTAAAAATGGTATGTATTTAATATGGTTAGAGTCACCTAAGGATTATAAAAAAAAAAAAAACAGTGTCTGCTCTCAAGGAATTGGCAGCCTAATTACCTGGGCTAAAAATTATACTTTAAAATTAAGTTACGTATTTTACTTGCCCAGCTATACTTTTTTTACAAATTCACTAGATTTGTTGAAAACTGAAAATGAGCTCCCATGTCCAGAATATTCTGGAGTTTTAATTTCACACTCAGGGAAACACAGAGATGGAAAGAAACTTGCACGTGGGATTCATCTGACATTTTCCCTATTTAGTACAAATGCTAGCAAATGTAAACCAAAGCTCTCCTGTCTAGCAATATAAGCATCTTCTCTTTCTCTCCGAAGAAGTCAGCGGGCTTGACATTTTGACAGCTGATTTATCCCCTCCCCTCCCCCCTGAGCTAAAATTCTCACCCAGGCTCATCTGCCACCCTAGCTTTGATGAGGAGGGGTTTAGGCATTTGCTGTGGGGGGTTGTTAGACTTAAACTTAGCTTTGAGTGAAAGGCCCCACCATGCTCTGTTTTACAAAAATAGGGTAACAGCTCTGGACAGGCAGGACAGTAGAGAGGAATGAATAAGGAAACTGTTGGAAAAAAAAAAAAAAGCATCTGATGTGAACTTGAGAATGTAATGAGGAGAGGAGAGAGGACAGGTGAGTGAGAAGTCTGTAAGCACACGGCAGGTCCAGGGCTTTACTATTATAAAATTATTACAGCAGTCCAATGCAGCCCTATTTCTGAAGTGCATGATTTATTTGTCCACTTGGTCGTTTACCCTCAGGTCAAACTGAACACTAAGATATCTAGTATTGAATATATGAGGTCTGTTCCGAAAGTATTGAGCCAATGCCAATATAATCAAAACAATTTGCATGGACAATACTTTCGGGACAGGCCTCATATGTATCACTGATTCAACTCATTCAAAAAATACTTACTGAGCATTAGCCACTGCCAAGGACTCTGCTAGACAGTGAAAATACTGCAATAACTGTGACCCAGTCCTTGACCTCCAGGGACTTACAATTTTACTGGGGAAGAGGGGAGCAGATTAATGAACCAAAGATCAGAACAGCATGCTAAGGGCCATGGCAGAATTATACGCAGAGTATTCTTGCAGCAAAAGGGAGCAATACCTTGTGAAGTTGTTTTTTAAAAACTAAACTTTGAAAATCTGTGATAGCATCAGAAGAATTAGGAAACATCACCAAGAGCAAAGATGTGTCATTAGAGACCAAGGCTAATGTGATCCATACTCTTGTATTTCCAATTACTATGTACAGATGAAAAAGTTGGACAATGAAGACAACTGACAGGAAACTAATTGATTCACTTGAAATACAGTGTTGAAGAAGAGCTCTATGGATACACTCGATGGCCAGAAAGATGAAAAGTGAGTTTTAGAGCAAATTATGCCTAAAGCATTGATGGAATAAAAAATGATAAAACTTAAGCTATCCTACTTCAGGCACATCTGGCAAAGGCAGGGTCCTGTGGAAAGGAGAACAATGATGGAAAAATGGAAGACAGCAGGAAAAGAGGAAGACCAAATAGGCGAAGAATATGTCTTCTTTATGTCTCCATAAAGAAGCCATAGCCATGGGTCCATAGGAGCTGGGCAGGGCTGTTATGACAGGACACTGTGAATATCACTCATTAGTAGAGTTGTGGGGAGTTGGCCTGTCTCACACACACACCCACACCCACACACACACACACACCTGTTGGAATGGAACCTTCAACCCGCGCTGGCCAGGGCTAGAATGATATGTTTATGTTTTTGATAAATGGACTCTTTTGATCATTATGCAGTATTTCTCCTTGTCTCTTGTTATATCCTTTTTCTGAAATCTATTTTGTCTCATGTTACTATAGACACTTCAGCTTTATTTTGATTAGTTTTTCTGTGATATATCATTTCCCACTTTTTAATTCATATTTCTTTGTTGTTATATTTAAAATGACTTACTTGTAGCCCTGGCTAGTGTGGCTCATTGGAATCAGCACCTGCCTGCAAACCAAAGGGTCACCAGTTCAATTCCCAGTCAGGGCACATGCCTGGGTTGTGGGCCAGATCCCCAGTTGGGGGTGCATGAGAGGCAACCACACACTGATGTTTCTCTTTCTCTCTTTCTCTTTCTTCTCCTCTTTCTAAACAATAAATAAATAAATAAAATCTTTTAAAAAATTTAAATGATTTATTTATAGGCAACACATAGTTAGGTCTCTTTCAAAAATTCCAATCTGATGATCTCTTCTCTTAATTGCTACATTTAGATTATTTACATTTAATGTAATTATTTATATGATTGGATTTAGGCCTATTATTTTATTATGTGTGTTCTGATGTTCCTTACTTTTTTCCATTCTGGTTTCCCTGCCTTCTTTTGAAATATATAAATATTTCTTAGTACTACATGTTCATATATATTTTGTCTTTTTGGATACAGCTCTCTCTTTCTCTTTTTTTGTAGTCACTCTATAGCTTACAATATACACATCTAAACTTTCACAGTGTACTGAGTGTTAATATTACATCATTTTGAGTGAAATGTAGAGAGATACCTACTATCATATAGATCCCTTTGTCCAAACCCCCAATCCGCCCTGACCTTTATGTCATAGTTTGTATATGTATTACATTTATTTATTTAAAAAACTTTTATAAAAGTTTATTTGAGCCAAACTGATAACATATGCCAAGATTGCAAATGCTTGAGAGGATAGCAGTTTTGTAGCTTTTATGCTTTTGAAAATAATGAGGGAATACAAATATTTGCACACACAGATGTAGATTTGGGAAATGACAAAATATTAAAGGAAACAGCTACACAAGTACAGTCATTAGTAACACGAACCAGTCTTTAAGAAGTTGAAACTTGATGAAGGATGAAGTTCAGAACTGATTAAAGGAAAGTTTTGTCTATGTAGTAGATTATTATTTGAGAGTTTCCCAATAGTTCGTCTGGAGGTGCTAATTGTTACTGAGCAATTAGATGAAAATGGATGCCTTTGCATTAAGAAATTTATGATATAAAATGTAGAATAACTGATGATGTTAATTGCCAATTTCATGCACACCTGGCACCGAAGTCATATTATGTGGTGATACATTCATTCATGGTCAGTTTTCCAGTAATTCATCCCACACAGTCATAGGCAGAGAGAAGACAGGAAATGTTAAAACTAGAACCTGACAAGGTTGAGGAAAAACACTCGATTAAAGTCTTTTTAATACGAATCCATGAAATTGGGCTATCTCAGGAAAGCAGACATTTTCTTGATTTTTCCAGGATTGCCTTTCTTATTTGGGATCTAATAAGAAATGATCAGATGTCAAACATTTCAAAACTTCTGTTTCTGGGGCTGGCCAAATGCTTAAACACCTTGAATACCTTGATATTGGAATCACTTTTAAATGATATCTATTGACTGAACTTAGAGACATGCCATATTAAGAAATAAGAACTAAAGAGGGTATTTAAACCAAGTATCTCAGTGTTGTAATATATTCATAATGTTTAAAGCTTCATCCTAGATAATACGAGTTATGGTGCTGATAGGTAATATGGATTATGCACTTCATTTGTGCCAAGCCCAATGCTAACAGCAGCTATGCACAGATTACTTTATTTAATCGTCAAAGCCCCACAAGTGATGTCCTATTACCATCTACATTTCTGCTAAAGAAAGAGAAGCTCAGTAAGGCTGAAAGGACTGGCAAGGTGTAGGTCTTCAGGGCTGTGAAGGTGGTGTCCCTATGTTATAGTAAACTGTGTGTCTAGCAATTGAGGTTTTCTTAATGAATGAATTAGCTGTCATTTAAGCTGCTTCACAGAAGCGTAAGTCTACTCTTTTTTAGAGAAGAAATCCATAAGGCTCCTGCATGGTTCATAGAGGAAAGAAAAATCTTTTCTTCAGATCCTCCCTTTTAAAAAATTCCTCTAATCACTGGCAGTCTGTAGTCACTAAATACATTAAAGATGGTTAATCTGACATCCTATTTATCAGGACTCTTTATGGCTGAAGGGAGAGTAAGTTTTAATAGCTTACTAGTTCTTTGACCTTGAGCAGGTTGATTAACTTTTCTGCACCTTAGTTTTCTCATCTGTTCAATGGAAAGTATAATTCTGCTACTCAGGCATACTGTGAAGATTAAATCACAATGATGATGAGAACACCATTATTTTTTAAGCCTTGTCTCTATGCCAAGTATTCTAACACATAATCAGATTTAATCTTACTATCAGTGAGGAATGATAAGATTTTAAAACTTACCCATGGTCACATAGCTATGAAGTACAAAGGTGAGATTCAAACCATGTTCTTTAAGCCTGTGCTTGTCTCAGATGCTATGTTCTTTTCATATCACACTACCTTCCTTGATTATAGAACATTCTAGAAACATTGAGCATTATTACTTGTACCCAATTTGTACAATAGGATTATTTTATTATACTTAAAAAATTATTTATTATTTTTAGAGAGAGGGGAAGGGAGAGAGGCAGAGAGGGAGGCAGACATCAATGTACGTTGCCTTTCACCTGCCTCCAGCTACAGACCTGGCTGGAGACCTGGCTTGCAACCTGGTTATGTGCCCTGGCTGGAGATCAAACCATTAACCTTTGGTTATTACAATTTAATTACTGGAAAATGTAGACCTTATAAGTGATAGAGAGGTCACTGTTAACCAGACCATAAGACTAACCATGCTGATTGTGCAAGCAATAAATTAATGTGAATGAAGAGTACTTTTATTGATTATCATTGATTGGTTCCTATTGCGGCATAGGCTACTGGCGCTTGTATGCTCAGAAAGGGGGTATTGGCCCCAACTATAATTTCCAGTGTGGTTTTGCTATCCCTTCTTATCATCAGGGGAGATTGGAGAAAGTATAGGACATATATATTTTTTTCACATACCATAAAACTAACCCCACCTAGTGTACACTTCTTTGATTCTTCTTAGTGCACCCACAAATTTGTGCAATAATCATCACTATCTAATTCTAGAATATTTTCATGAATCCCAAAAGAAACTTAGTATGTATCAGTAGTCAATGCTTTATTCTCTTCTTCCCTCAGCCACTGGAAACTGCAAAAAGCTTCATTCTGTCTCTGTGGATTTGCTTAATCTGCACACTTTATATAAATAGGATCATACAATATGCATCTAGCATCTTTAACTTAACACAATGTTTTCAAAGTTCATTCATGTTGTAGCATTAACCAGTACTTCATCCTTTTTTATGGCCAAGTAATATTCCATTGTAATTTGTTGTTTATCAAGTCATTACCTAATGCACATTTTGGATTGTGTAGTTATTTCCACTTTTTGGATATTATAAATGATGCTTCTTCTTGAAGATTCAACTATAGGTGTTTTTGTAAATATATGTTTTCAATTCTCTTATTTATATGGGAATGAAATTATTTGGTAATATGAGAACATCTATATTTGATCAATTCCTTATCTGGTAAAATTTTCCAAAGCAGTTGTACCATTTTACGTTCTCACATATTCACTACCATTTGTTATTTTCTATTTTTTAATTATAGCCATTGTAGCAGATATAATGTGTCATCTCATTATTGTTTTGATGTGCATTATTCTAATGGTTAATGATGTTGGTTATCTTTTTATGCATTTATTGGCCATCTGTAAATCTCCAGAGAAATATCTATTCAGTTCCTTTGTCCATTTTTAAATTGGGTAGTCTTTTTCTATTTTGTAAAAGTTCTTTATATATTCTAGATATAAGTCTTTGTTAGACATATGATTTGCAAACATTTTCTCCAATTCTATGGATTTTCTTTTTACTGTCTTGTGTCCTAAGATGAACAAATTTTTAAAATTTGAGGAAATCTAATTTATGTATTTTTTTTCCTTGGTTCCTTGTGATTTTGATGTCCTATGTATGAGTCCATTGCCTAATATAAGGTCACAAAGATTTACACTGGTTTTCTTCCAAGTTCATAGTTTGGCTCTTACACATAAGTCTTTGATTTATGTTGAATTAATTTTGTATATTTATAAGGTATGGTTCTAACTTCATGGTTTGCATGTGGATATCTAATTGCACCAACAAAAATCCCATATACCATTGTTTTGATACTCTTGTTGAGAAGTATAGAACATATTTATGCCCATAGTCATCTGTATACATTTGTGAAGATATCTTTTTGAAAAAGAAATGATCTTTTGGATAAGATCTAATTTGGGCAAATTGAATTTTTATTTGCTTTGACATAGATTAGAATCAGCGATGTAATTATTTTTCTCTCTTAGGTAGAGGAGAAAAAATCATTTTGATAAATCTCCTTGACTTTGTTCAAGGTGCTCAGTATCTTGCTGTTTTGAAAAAGTAACAGGGTGTTATGACACAGGGCTCTGACCCTGAGGTTGAAAAACTTATGCTTAGAGCCTAATGTTACCAGTGGATTTTACTGGGGCAAAAAAGCATTCAATTCCTACATTAATCAGTTTATTCAGTTGACAACTGATACATCAGGGAACAAAGCAGAACTCTTCCTTTCATAGAGTTTACATTCTAGCAGGAAAGAGACAGAAAATAAAAACATATCATTTGTAGGGGGATAATTTGATATGTTATGAAAAAAAGGAAGCAAGGACTAGGGATAGAATTTGTGCAAGAAGGTGCGATTTGAAATATGGTTCTCAGGGAGCTCTTCTCTGATGAGGTGACATTTGGTGGAGACCTGAAGAAAGTGAGACACCGAATAATGTAGCTATGGAGAGGAAGAATTTTCTGGGCGGCAGGCACAGCAAAGGCCAGGGCCCTGAGGCTTGAGAGCATGGCAGGCTTGAGGAACAGCCAGGAGGCCATCGTAGCTGAAGAGGTGTGCTGATGGGAGATGGCAGCAAAAGAGTCAGGAGGAACCTGGGCTGATCACACATGGCCTGTGGACCACTGTAGGGATCTCACTTTTATATGTAGTCAGATGGGAAATTGTGGAAGGCTTTTGAGCAGGAGATATTACAATTAACTTCAACCTTGAAATGACCACTGGTATTGGACAGACTAAAATGTGTGGATGGGAGCAGCTGGAGGCAGAAGCTAGAAATCAATGGTGAAAATATATGCAATAATCTGAGAGGCGGCGGTAACTTGCCCAGAGTGGTAGCAGTGGGATAATGAGTGATTGGATTCTAGCTACAGTTTGAAGGTAGAAACAATGGGATTTTCCCTGACCTGAGAAGGGAATTGATGTTTCAAAGAGGACTTCAAGATATTTCTTCTGAGCAAGTGGAAGAATTGAGTTTCCATTTATATACATGAGAGAAAATATGGGAGGACATTTGTGTGGAAATTCAGAAATGTGATTGTGAATATGTTAAGTGTTAAGCAATGTGTTAAATTGCTTAAATATGTTAAGCATTGCCTAGAATACATGTAGGTGAAAATGTTATATAGATTGTTGAATATGTAAGTATGTAGGTTGGGGAAAAAGTCCAATTTAGGGATTAGAATTTGTGAGTTGTTTGTGTATGGGTAGTTTTTAAGATCTTGAGACTAGATTGAATTCATTTAAGAAATAAGTATAAATAAAGAAGAGATTTATAGTTGAGCCACAGAGCACTCCAGTATTTAAATATTTAGGAGATAATGAGGAGCCAGAAAGGAGATGAAAATATTGTCTATCTATAAAGTAAGGAGAATTACACACACATACACACATACACACACGCACACATGCACACATACACATATTTTCTTTTTCTAGTAAACCAGAATTAAGATGTAGGAGTCAGTCTCTGAGAAAGGATGATGCTGAGTTTTTCATAATAAGCCAGGAAACCCAAGGAAGGAAGGGCTTTGACAGGGACATGGCATTTCTGCTCAGTCTTTCTTGGACAAACAAATGCGTTTGGAATTTGAAGTGAAGACATAGTGGGTGATATGAAGTATGATAATGGTAAAGATGGCAACATGGTTGGGAGAGGAGGTATATACTTTAATGATGTTAGTCTTCTTGTGATTATTAGTACAATTCCTGCTTTGAAAGAAATAAGCAACCCTACAGATGAGTAATGAGAAGAAAATGGTGTGCTCCTTTCTCTTTTTTTCATATACAGGTCTATATTAAAGTTAGGATTTTATTGGATATACATTGTTGTATCTGCTTTTATAATTGATATAACAGCAGGAATATATTTGGAAGGTTCTTTTTCATCATATTTGATGAGAGAAGAGAGATGATAAAAGAGAAGATTGCATTAGTTTGTGACAAGTCTGGCCCGATAGCTACCAATAAAAGTTGAATGATGACAAAGTATATGAGCAAGACAGAGAACAAGGACAATTCTGGACTTGGTGACTTTTGTCTTGGTGACTGACTGATGACTGTGCTACCCTTGGATGCTGAGAAAACAAGAGACTAAAGCTTTGCTTATTTTTTATGTCAGCGTGGATTCCAAAGTTGCTTTCTGTATAGCTGGAAATTTTCTGGTCTTTTATTACTAGACGTAGCAAAAACTGAAAGGGAAGAATATCTGGAAATGCTCTGACTGATACCTACCAATGTAAATAGGTAACGGAATTAATCTGTGACACCAAATAGGTTGTTTTGACTAAATTACTTGGTTTGGCTTTCTCTATGGCTTGTAAACAACATCAACAAAGACAGCAAAATTGCCTCCTATATTTGTCATGTTGTAAGGGTCTAGTCTAGACACATATACAATCAAAATTTAATATAGGTACTTTTTCCATAAATTGTGAAAATTGTGAAAAGTCATTTTAGTTTATCAGTAAAGTGTTATGAGCATGACCACAGCAAAATGATTTCTCCCTTTGACAACTTTCATGGCACAAATTGCTTCTATAATAAATGCTTGATGTGATTATATTCAGAAGATAGTGGTAAGACCAGAGAACTGTGGCAGTTCTTTTCAAATAAATGAAATTAATGAAAACAACAAAATAACATTTGTCTTCTGCCCACCATAAATAAAATGTATGGGTGTGTTTCTGTTTGTGTATTGCCAGCTCTCTGTACATGGCTTTTGACTGGTGAACACAATTGGCTAGATAATGGGACTTTACAAGGTCAAGGTCATACATTCGACTGGACACATGTCATAGCGATCAGTTGCATCAGAAATTCTATACAGTTATTTCATGGATATGTGTTATTGGTCACCTAAAGAGTAGCAAAGAGACTTCCAGTAATTCTCATCACAGTATTGAAAAAAGACTCACAACTTTAAGCATAGGTGCCACATATTACAGGTCAATGATTTCAGCTTTAAATGTGAATAGCATACAGAAGCTCACAAATGTACAAATCCAACTGCATCAGAGAGAAAGCCCACTTAACTTTAATCTGGTATTTAGCCAAAACAAACATACTGTAATTAACCACTTTTATTTCTAGTCAGTACTGCATTAACATAGAACTTTCAGAAAAAGGGTACCTTCTTTTTTAAACATACAATTATTCTATGTATATTTGCCATTCATTATAACTAAATCAATGCATGAGAACATAGCATTTTTGAAAACCTAAAGCAGCATCTTTACATCTCAAGAGTTTGTGAAGTCAGTCATGGAAATGACACAACAGCGTGGGGAAATTCACTCACTATGTTTCTGCCACTTCACATTGAGGGTCATGTGCAATGACAAATACTGAAACTTGTACCAAGTTTCAGTAGATCAAGTTGGGGAAACACTCGTTTTTAATCATTGCATTCTGCTTTAAAAAAATCTCAGCCGCTTGGTTTCCTGACATTTCCTTCTTTGATCGAACTACTCGGATCCCATAATAAAGTACAAAGCAGTGTAAGATCCTCTGCAAATCTACTAAATATCCACTGGACCCTGGAACCCAAGTGCCCCTCTCACCAATCAAGGAGAATTGTGATTTTCGGCTGTCCATTTCATTAAAAACAGAGGAAAAGAAAAAGACAAATCGTCAAGTGCATAATCTCTAACGAATCACCATTTTCACCTGCAGCCCTGACAGTTTGTGAAAAGCAGAAGGAACAGAAAGACCCCCTTTTGGTCTAAAACTCTTTCTCTGGGTTAGCAAAACCATTCATAAGAACAGCGTGGATCAGCCTTTCCACAGGCAAAATGGATGCAGGTACCCAATTTTCTTTAATAACAAATTAAATATGAAGTAGTTTTTTAAATTGGGGAAATCTTTTGTAATGTTTCAATTTCCCCCTTTAAAAATTAGATTCTGGCTATCACAACACACTGCCCATGGGAAAGCATATTTATCTAACAGGTTTCACGTCTCACAGACAGCTTCCTTTTGATTTTTCTGGGACCTTTTTGCCTCCCACCCACTAAAGTCTCCACGTAACCCTAGTAACAGTCCAGCTGGCCCCACAGGGAAGAAGCAAACTGTTTCCTCCATGACCTCTAAACATTCCACTCCACGGGAAAAGCAACGTGGAATGCACACTCAGCAGGCGCCGAGCCTGGAGCCAGTCTGTCCTCGAGGCATTTCTGCCATAAAACATAATACTATCCACTGTGTTTCGCCCTAAGCAGGTCCGTTTTACACTCCCCTCTCTCCCCTTGCCTGCTTCTCACTCTGCACCTGGCTGCAATTCACAACCCACTGGGCACACAGCAAACAGAAAGAAACAGCAACAGATCCCTTTGTTTTACATGCAAATCTTACCTCCTGTAGTTGTCACATCTTCTTCAAAAGCCACACTTAATTTTTAATGACAGCGATCCAGATCCAGTGCCGTTCTCCAAAGAGCCACCGGTAATCATCATTATCTCTCGTGCCTAAAGCTTTTCTGGACCATTAATGCCACAACCCTGACTAACTCATAGCTTTAATACTCCCAGCTCAAAATGTCTGAAAGAGTTTGGAAGGACAATAGGAGTGACTGGCACGCTAGACAGCCATGCTTGAAATTAGTTATCTGAAGCTCCGTTAGAGCTGCTTCATACTGTTTTTCAAGCATACGGGAGGTAGGATTATCAGCCTATGATAGGCATGCTGTTTCTGTTTTTATTAAATACTGTAATAGGCTGTCTCTGAGCAATGCTGTGATAGGTCTAGCACACTTGCCCACTGCTTTCAAATTCTCACATTAAAAAGGGAGAGAGGGCTCAGCCGTCCTTCTGGGACTGACAGACACCACTCTCCCTATTGGATCAGATTTCCAAACCCTCTTTTACTACAAAAGAAAGCATTCCTTTTGCACATAGCTATTTTTACCGAGAGAGTGAAGTTGGGAATAAAAACTCAGGATTCCCCAAACAATGGTCTCACTCCCAATAAGGAACTTTTGCTCTTCTGTTACACAAATAATCATTCTCTGGAGTTGGGTAAGAAAATCAGTCTCAATAGGAAATGTTCTCATCATTCCTGAGCAGGACTCAGCGTATACATTTTATAAAAAACTTCAGATTAGATATCAGATGGACAGAATGGATTGATGAACACATTTATTATTTCATGACAAAGCCTATGTTCCAGTTGGAAGCAACCATATGCTGTGCATTGCTGTTTAAATGGTGGGTCAAAGGGGTGTGTACTCTACCTTGATCCCCTTTGGACAGTCATGATGGAAGGTCCAGAAGGGATTTCTTATCATTGGCCAGAAACAAGGGTATTATTTACTTGCCTGGAAAGCTACTCTCGAAAGTTCTAAGTACTTTTCCAAACAGGGAAGCACAAAAAAGCTCTTGGTAGGTCATGATAACATGGAAAATGTGATATGCTCAAACTACCCAGGTTTAAACCTTTTTTTTTTTTGCTGGTTTTTCCTCCTACTACCCCAACAGTTATAGTTTGTAATAGTTACAATAGAAACCAAGCAGTTCCTCCTTAGGGGAGAGGCTTAGGGAGAGTAGCAGATGGAGTAAGAAGGGAAATGGAAACGTACTATACTGGCCTACAGAATTGAAAATGAGGTGTGATTAACAATCAAACAAACACTACTGCAAACCAAAATCTCAAGAGGAGTGGTTATAAATCACCACTATTTAATTACTGGTAATTTTACTATCTAGAAATACTATTATGATCATACTATCCATTATTTGATTATGTGCGAGAACTGAATATATAAATTGCTCAGTTGTCGGATGAAGAAAAAATATTTCTTAGGTGTGATTGACTTTGTCGGGGAATGGGTGGGTGGGGAAGAGGACAGAGGGGAGCAAAAAGGGGATGGATGTAATACGACAACAATAAAATTAAATTTCAAAAAAAAGAAAATATATTTCTTTTTTTCTCTATTTTTCTTCATTTTTAGCTCTTGCTTTAAGGTTTGAATATGCCCTGATTGTTTTTAAATTTTAGTTGTTACTATACTGGTCACAATTTCTTCTCAGAAATAAGGTGCAATTTAATGGAAATAGCTCCTTGTTTCACAAACCATAACATGCATTTCATTCTAATTGGGTACGTCTATAATGGGTCCCCTGGGACAAAGTGCAAATCAGAAAATACTGTAATTAGAATTTTAAAAAAATAATCCTGTTCCCATATGTTGGTAGGATAAAAAAAAAAATACTTTTTCCCAAATTTTCAGTTCTTTGAGTAGAAAAAAATTAGAATTTTGTGTTGTGTGCAAAACCTTCCATTAACCCCATGATCGTGCAAGAGAAACTATTTCTTAGCTGAGGAATTAAGTGTTTGCAGTTGTAAGGAGTCTGGGGAAGACACAATTATTGTCTTTAGTTCCAGAGTTTCACAGTTTGTAATGCAAGCATTCCATCAAAATTTTGTAATTAGATAAGGATTATTTTGGGGAAAAGAATTTATGATATTCTCTTTATAAAATGATGGGAGAATAATATTGTAAGTTGTATATCCCAGTTTTTTCAAATGTAATAAGGGATTAAATGACAATCTAAACACCATTAACACCACCATATATAATTTGAGAGGAAGGTAGGGAAGGATGGAGAGAGAAGGAGGGAGGGAGAGAGAGAGACAGAGAGAGACAGAGAAAGAGAGAGAGAGATCCTGAGACTGACTGACTCCCAATTTGGATATTTCTCTCTAATTCTAATGTGATTAATTCAGAGAGCAGATGCTAATGACACAAGAGATAAGAATAATATTTTGTTCTCAAGATGAAGTAAAAGGAACTGCAGCAAGGACACTTGGAGATGCTTTAAGGAGGCTCTGTCCTTGGAGAAGCAAAAGTCACTTGACCTCTCTGAGGATGAAGGAGTTTACTAGAAAGAGCTGTTCAGATGGTAGTGGGGGTGGGGTGGAAGAGGATTTGTTGATTAATGGAGGAGGAGCAGAAAGAGAGGGAGAGAAGCTGAAGTGATTAAAAAAAAAAAAAAAAAAAAAAAAGTTGAAAAGACCCAGGAGGGAGGAAGAAAATAATTTCTTGAGCTAGCATTGTGTTTGAAGAAGGTCTTGAGGTAGCATCGTGTTTGAAAAAGGCACAGGCTTTGAAATAAGGACTGATTTTGAAGCTTATTTCCATTCACCTATTTAAGCCTCATGTAAAATGGAATAATAATAATATACTGTATGTTGTAAAACTGCAGTGATAATCAGGCAAGGTACATGAGAAAGTAGGAGTAAAGCTCTTTGCAAAGAGAAATACTAAAATAAATACTAGTTATTACTAAGCAGGGAGTAAAAGAGAGAGGAATGATGAAAAAAGAGGAGGTAAGGGGTACAATAGGAAAAAAGAGAAGAAAAGAAGAAAAATAAAAAGGCATGATCAGGAAAGAGAGTGAGGGAGTGGAAGGGAGAAGAATTTCAGCTGTTAAACATGTAAGATAAAACCTCTTGTTTTTGTTTCACTTTCTGTATCACCTCCCAATAACTATCACTTTAATTTACTCCCTATAATGAAGTTCCAGGTAATAATGTGTCTTTGGAGCTCATCCCTTTGCCAACAAGAGAAACCTATACTGAATTTGTTAAAACTGTTCTACCATTTCCAAACCTGCTGATCTGAAGATTGAATTTAGTAATTCTTAGCATTGCATTTTTGGGTGGTTCCCTGGAGAATGAAGTTTGGGGCAGCAGAAGGCTAGAATTGGATTAATATTTCAGAACTCTATTCCCAGACACATGCAACAAGAAGAGTACTCTGTGCATCTGTAACTTGATAACATTTTCAACAGTATCTGCTCTATGAATGCACATTTAAAAACAAACAAAAACAAAACAAACAAACAAAAAAACCTTGTTCTGGAAAGGATTTGTGTATGTTGACAAATACTATGTTGAGAACTGGAGTCTGGGCCAGAATGATGTGAACACATATGCAGAGAATTTTCAGTTTACATGGACAGCCCGCAAGTTAAGTGATTTAATGAATGGAACGATGAATGCATAATTTCATTATGAGTCATCGCTTTTAAAATGAAAATTTGATAGATACATAACCAGAAAGTGCAGCTATCTGTTACAGCTACAAGTGCTAATTATATTTTGGAATATATAATTTATGCTCTGAATAATACAGAGAACAACTGTTTTTGCTCTGTTAGGATTGTTTATCTAGGAACAACAGGTAAGTTAGTTTAGAAAGTGCTTCTTTCCTGTTACAGTCATGTGAAAGCTGAAGCCAACTCACTTTAAAGTCCCAATTTAAGCATAAAAGAGGCGTTCTATAGGCAACATGAGGAGTGTTAGCCTTAAAAAGTAATTCAAAGAAAGCAATTGAAGATCTGACATTAAAGCCTTGTGTCTGGTTTCAAAGCCAGAATGAAATGCTTTTCATTTGTCTATATTATTTTTCATAAAGATTTTCCTTCTTTTCTGATTAGAGATTTTTAAAAAGTTTATGAATGAAATAACAAGTTCTACAACTTTACATTTATAGGGTTAATTTATACACATTATATCTGATCATTAGAATAAAGTTACTGAGCAGCAAGGCAAATACCAGCACTTTCTATCTGGAGAAACAGAGGATGAGAGAGGTTAAATGATTTATCCAAGATCATACAGCTTGTAAGTGTGTCTTTAGCCCATTCAGTGTTATTTAACTTCATGAAACTGTATGTCTGATTCCTAATACTTCACCTAGACATATCCAGAAATATAAGCACCAGAAGATTTTTTTAAATGGTAAAAAATATAAATTGGAGTTTACTAGCATATATATTTTTCTCTTTTTATCTGGCAAATACTCATGCCTGGTTGTATACCTTTTGTTTGATAACTCCTTATGTTTTTAAGGTAGCATTAGTAAACATTAAAAAAATATAAACTATAGATTTTTCCAATTGTTCTAACTGCAGAATCGACACAGAATATAATTCTACACTAATGGTGGCAGCTAAACAGGACTCTCTGATCTATGGGTTATAAGCACAAACTCATCTAGTGAGACTGTGATTTGAATCATCTTGTATTTTTTTTATTGCATTTCTGTCTGTCTTCATAAAAATTAGGATGGAAATTCCTGCAGGAAACCCCTTCTTCTTCCAGCAACTAATCCTATCTGTAAGTTTCAGTAAATTAGTATTCTGTATTAGTATATAAATGGGTTTGAAATGGAAGAAGGCGGTAGATAATGATACATTATACACGTTAAGTAATTTATCTGAATTTTCAGACTAGGAGAAATGTACTCCCTACCTTGCCCCTTCCCACCACCCAACCTGGTGAGATGCCCAGCCCTGGGCTGGGTGCCCATGAAATAGCACTGACACAAGCTAGTTTGACTAACTTTTTGAAGTGGTGGCTGAGCCATTGCATTTGGCAGACAGCTTATTGGGCTGTGTTTCCATTCTTCCAAAGCCTGTCAGGTTACTGGATATAAATCAGCCTTAAAATAAAACATAAAATAGAATATTGACAGTTTTAAGGATTTTATTTTATTTTAATTTTCCTACTTCCAGGGGCCAGCTGCAACCCTCCCACTTACTGGTAACATATGCTATACCAGTGTGGCACTCCAGGCATGTCTATGTGCAATCGATGAGAAGGTGATTGCTGGTTGATGTAATAATTAATACTATGACTTATGGTGTTGTAGTACTACATAATCTCTATGCTACAGCATTAAATATGATACCTGCTGCTTTCAATATAAGTTAATTAAAACAAATCTGTCTTAAAAGCAAAAAAAGACAAAACAAAAAATCCATGGTGTGCGGAAAGCTTCAAAGGCTGGGTACAAAGGACAAGGATTTATATGTTTATTGGTATCTACATTCAGTTATATATTTTAATCACCATATTTTTCACACTTTAAGATGCACCTGACCATAGGCACACCTAGGTTTAGAGGAGAAAGATAAGAAAAAAAAATTCTGAACCAAATGTTGTACTAAAATATTTAATAAAATATTGCAGAATAATATTTCAACCATGTAAAGTGGACAGCAGTCAACAGAGGTATTAAGAACCATTATCACTGTCATTAACAAATGAGGAGAGATTTTAAGGTTCAAGTGATCTTCTAGTTTTCTGGGAACCCCAAGAACTCATCATCACTAGTGTTAGAATTTATGAAGCTCAGTTGTTCATAATCACTGATATCACTTTTTTCACTATCTTCATGTATGATACATATATGTATATGATATCTTCAGTTCCATCTAAGGCATTGCTAATGTCACATTTTTTGAATGATCATACAATGGTTTCATCCTTCACTGAGTGCCATGATGTTTTCACCCATTCACAAACTTGAGTGATGGTGGGCCTCTTCATTCATCCAGTTGGTGTCAGACCGTGATTACCAGCAGCCATCCATTTGTTCCACTCTTCTTGCATAAAGACTTTAAATGGTTTGTTGATGGAAATGTTGAGAGGTTGCAACTGTCTGGTAAGATGCCCCAGGAATTACAGCTAGATGAGTCCTCACTTCTTTAAAGCTCTTTTTGGTAGTTTTGCTAATATCTACTCTAAGCTGGTCAAGCACTAATAAGTCTCATACCCATTATTATCCTCAGCTGATCTGACAGCTAACAGTTGTAGCTGGGGGTGTCAGGTAGCTCCCTGCACTCTCCCAGGTCCTGGGTGATGGGCCGAGGCAGACAGCAACCGACCAGACGCCCTGAGATTCAGCAGTAAAATGGGGCATATAAATGTCCCCAGGGGTTTCACGTGGGCTGCTTCCTCTTTTAACAGCTGTTGCCACCTCTGACAGGTCAGGTAATACACATCTCAGTCTGTGACACAATATTTGCTCCATAAGATGCCCAGACATTTTCCCCCAACTTCTGGGGGAAAGGTGCATCTTAAGGAGTGAAAAATATGGTACTTGCATTATGTAGCTATATTTTTCGGGTAAGAGAAGAACCATTTGACAAGCGAAATGCTTTTCATCAAGTGTATGAACATTTACTGTAAAATGTCCTGCTTTAAAAAGCTAGAGCAAACTCTTAATAAATCTATTATGTCTTTTTTAGTTGGGGAATTTCCATTTATTCAATGGTAGAAATCTAAGAAAGTCTTAATAAATATTTGTACATTTCATAATGTACTTAGAAAAAATCAGCAAAATGGACATAAACAAATAGATTTGTATATGGAAATGTATTTGTAAAGCTACCTTTATCAAGGGGGTTGATTAGATATGATAGTGGCTTCACTACATGCCATTTCCCTTCTTAAAAAAACTTTAATTTTTACTAGAGAAGTGACACATGCTCATGATTGAAAAATTAGAGTGTACAGAAAATATAAACAAACATGTCCTGTGATTCCACAGTCCATAAATATTTTCTATTATTAATGTAAAAATTTAAGATTCTATTGCATATGTACTTTTATATAATTTCTCATTAATATGTCATTTTGAAATCTTCAAATCATTTTTTTAATCTTCACCCAAGAACAATTTTTTCATTAGAGAGAGAGACAGGAGAAACATTGATTGACTGGTTGCCTTCATACATGCCCAACAGGGGCTCAAATCCATGACCCTTCAATCTATGGGACAACACTCCAACCGAGTCACACCAGCTAGGACTCTTCAAATCTCTTTTTAATGGATGCATAATATTTTGTGATATGGATGTTTTCTTATTTTTTAACCGATTGTTGAACACACATTAATATAATGCTTTGCTGAAAGTCTTTTCAATAAATAATTATTTACATGTCTGGTTATAATTATTTAGAATAAATTTTCATATTTGCATCATTGGCCAGAAATGTCTGAACACTGTAAAGCAGGGTTCTCCAACCCCAGGGCCAGGGACAATAGCAGTTCATGGCCTGTTAGGAACTAGGAAGCATGATAGGAAATGAGTGACGGGTGAGCAAAGAAAACTTCATCTGTATTTACATCTGCTCCATCACTCTCATTACCACCTAAGTTCCACCTCCTGTCAGATCAGCAATGGCATTGGATTCTTGTAGGAGTGGAACCCTACAGTGAACTGCGTGTGCGAGGGATCTAGGCTGTGCGCTCCTTATGAGAACTGAACGCCCGATGATTGGAAGTGGAGCTGAGGTTGTGATGCCAGCGCTGGGGAGTGGCTACAGATATATAGATCACCATGAGCAGAGAGGCTTGACTGCACAGAGACCATAGTAGATTGATTGCTTGCGGACTCATCTGAAAACGCTGTCAGGGAGTGGCAGGTGGCAACTAAGCTGCATCTGGTGGCAGGCTTCAAAGCCATCTCCCTTCCCCCTCCCCCAGTTTATGGGAAAATTGTCTTCCACACAACTGGTCCCTGAGGCCAGAAGGATTGAGGCCTCTGCTCTAAAGGCTCTTGGTATGTGTTGTTCAGTTGCTCCCTTGAAGGGCTAAGCCATTTTCCTAGTTCCACTGGAGAAATATGACCTTGCCTGTGGCAGGGTAGCCAGAGTGATGGGAAGAGAATGCTTTGTTCCTCTCTTCCACACAGAGGCATTTATTACTTCACATTCTTTTGCTTTGGGATTGAAGCAGAAGTCAGGTGTCATTTGACAGGAGGGGAGAGAAAGGCAGCAAAGGAAGAGGTTATTAAGGTTGGCATTTTTATTTCAGTTTCCTGAAATGGAAATTCTCATTGTAGAGAGAGGGAAAGTGAAGAACTACTATGAAGTCTGAGGCCTGCATTCATGTTGTTCTTTCTGCTCAGAGCAGAATTCCTTCCCCACCATGTCTTTTGAAACCTGGAGTGCTTTCACTCCCAGAGAATTCTGTTGTATGTCAGAGAGACTCAAAACTACACATTAAATTGGTTCTGTCCTTCTGGGAAATCAATTTGCTTAAACATGTTGAGAGCAAGAGTTTTGAATTTTTGTGTCCTATGGAGTTTTTAGCACAAGCATAATTCAGTAGAATTAAACCTGAAATTTTTCAGATAAGCTCAGCAAACAGAACATTTTTATGAACTGGAAGTCATTGGAAATCAGGAACTTTCTTTGTCTTTAGGGAACTCTTATGGCATTTGTCAAAATGAACAGAGGCCACGTCCTCAGTGAGAACCAGGAATGCTAATACAGAAAGGTGAAGCATAAAGACAGCTATGTTGCTTGTTATATAAAAAGGAGTTTGTTACTGTTCTGAGATTCACTAATATTTTTGCTGTCACACAAAAATTTCCCAAATAAATCATGTCAATAGCCTATTAAAAGTTATACATAACCAAATGTTAAGTTACCCAAGCATTTGTTTTATTTTAATTCCTGAGAGAAGTAACTCAAATTATGTGTGTGATGTTAATGCCATTTTTACTTTATCTTTTTAAAACATACTAATTCTATAGTTATGTTTTCAACTGGGTTAACTGGCTGGTAGTTAAAAACAGTAGGCTCTTTTTAAGCAAGCTTGGAATATCAGAAAATATGCAAGATGGTAAAGGAAATACAGAATAATCTGAAATTACTGAGGTATGTGTCAGAAATGACATTCCTAAAGCTTGCCACAAAGCACTTGATAGCAACAAGATTGATAGTATGATCCAACTACATCTAGTAAATATGTAATGAGACACAGCACTTGATCAAAAAAAGTATAGGATGTACTCAAATATTTCATTAAAGTATGGGTTTATTATTATGGAAATGGAAAGTGACCTTTCCTGTTTTTGTTTTTGTTTTTGTTTTTTCTTATATAAGAAAACACCAGGTAAGTATTTCATGAAGCCATTACTTCTGAAGGGAAATTTAAAAATCAATCATACTATTTTTTGAACAAAAAGTCCCCAGAATTTTGTCAACTAGAAAGTCTTGGGTAGATTTATTATAATGTATTGCATTGTAAATTCAAACAAGCCATTCACAATAGCCTAATGTTATCTTTAAGTTTAAAATATTATCTTTTCATTTCCTTTGGAGTACACATTCATGGAATACAAGATAATTTGGTAAAATCTTAACTAGGGACATAACCAGGTGGTGATGTTGTGAAAATTAGAAGCAAACCTCCCCCTCCCCCCCAAACTGCCAAAGGATGACTTTTTGGTGAAGCAAGAAGAGGGCCAAGTATTTTAAGTCTTATAGGGAGTAGGAGAGGAGGCAAGTGGATAAGAAATATAGCATTGGTTGTGGGAACACTGTTTTGGTGTGAAAATATTTACTGTTTAAAAGTAAAAGGAAGCCCTGGCTGGTAGCACAGTGGTTAAGGCGCCGGCCTGCGAACCCAAAGGTTGCAGGTTCGATTCCCCAGCCAGGGCACATAACCAGGCTGCAAACCAGGTTTCCAGTCAGGTCTGTGGCTGGAGGCAGGTGAAACGCAACCATACACTGATGTCTCTCTCCCTCTCTGCCTCTCTCCCTCCCCCTCTTTAAAAAAAAAAAGTAAAAGGAGCAATATTCATTGATAGAATGGAAAAGTACAATAAAGTCCCAAATTAACAAAAAAGAGAAAAATTTCCCATATTAGATAACAGTACTACTACACTAGCCTAACAAACAAACAAACAAACAAAAGCCCAAAACAAACCAATAATATAAAATAAAGTTAAAATGGAAAGGAAGATATACAATTAAGTACACTGGTTATTTTATTATTTATATATAAAATTTTCCCTTTCAATGACTGAGACTATAAGATGGGTTAAAAATAAATTCAACTTATGTTTATCTTATTTATAGGAAAACAAAGTCACAGTGGTAAGGGTTACATATTAAAGGGTAGAAAAAGAAATATCAAGCAAATACAAACATTGCATTTTGGTGGAGGCCAATATATTTAAACTTAGAAGCACGACTCTGAAAATATATAGTCTTAAATGTCTGTACTGTTAAAGAAGAAAAATAAAAATGTAAAGCAAACACTATGTGTCTGAAAGGACTAAAAAAGCAATTAAAAAAGTAAGAAGTAGAAATTAACAGCAGAAATTAATAAAATAGAAAATGGGAAATAAAAAATAAATATAAAACTTTAAAAATCTAACAGAATAGGTTTACCTGTTATGAGCATGATTAAGAAAGATAGTGAATTAAAATATAAGGAATAAATGAGAAGAAAGGTGTAACACAGAAAATTAAAATAATTGTAAAGAAATAAAATGTTTAAAAACTGAGATGAAATGGATAATTTGCTAGCAAAATATGTTGGTTAAGCTGACTGAAAAATAAAACAAAAACTTTTATAAATCAATCATCATGGAAGATATCAGTGGTTAGCTATCTAGATATCTAGAAAACCCAGAAACATGTGTTCACAAATAAAATAACGGATCAGTTGAAAGTTGTTTCTAATCCAGGCCATAGAAAATTAAGTAAATTATTTGATTTGATTTTATAAAGTCAATGAACTCAGTGCCAAATCAGAATATAGTTATTTCTAGGAAAAAAATAAATAAAAGGAACAAGAAAGAAATAAAAACCATGGAAGGACAAAAAGAATGATCAGGATCATTGATGGATACAGATTTAGAGATTCTAAATAAAATACTAGAAAATGCAATACAACAATGTGTCAAAATATAATATATTGTGACAAAGTAGGATTTTTTCAAGAAATACAACATCTGTCAGTCTGTCAACATAAGCCTTGAACAAATTCAAGGACAAGAGCCATGTGATCTTAGTGAAAGACGTTGAAAGACATTTAATAAAAGTCAACAGCCAATCCTAATGAAATTCTAAGTAAAATAGGAAAAGAACTACTTAAATATAATAAAGAAAATTTATCAAAATCTAACAGCAAATTTCTTAAATGTGAAAGTCTTAAAGTGACTTCAGTTAAAATAAGCAATTAATTAGGAATACTCAGTTTTAAATTCCCTTTTAGTTTCTTATTCAAAAAGTTCAAGCATCTTTACCTAAGAAGTCATTCTTATGTGGCTTTCACCTACATGTTTTAGCTTAATTTTTTTCACTTGATTTACATACAGCTCATCCAGACCTGCTTGGAGTTCCCCCCACTCCAAGGTGTGTTGCATCTCATTGCTTTTGCTCTGACTGCTCTCTTTTGCCTTCTGAGCCTGTTCAACCCTCTTCTCTCAACTTTAATCTAATTAAGTCTTCTTCTTCTTTTTTTTTTTAAAAGATTTTATTTATTATCTTTAGAGGGAGGGGAAGGGAGAGAGGCAGAGAGGGAGAGAAACATCAGTGTATGGTTGCCCTTCACCTGCATTCAGCTAAGAACCTGGCTGGAGAACTGGATTGTAACCTGGGTATGTGCCCTGGCTGGGGAATCAAACCAGTGACCTTTGGGTTTACAGGCCGGTGCCTTACCCACTGAGCCACCAGCCAGGGCTAAGTCCTCATTTTTAAGCAGCTACCCTTCCATAAATAGCTGTGTGTTTCCCCAATATTGCTCTTAAGAAATGCTGTTTGATAGTGAGCCCAGAAATTAACCCAGGATTCTATGGTCAACTAATATTTGACAAAGGGGGAAGGAACATCAAATGGAGTGAAAATAGCCTCTTCAACAAATGGTGTTGGGAGAACTGGACAGCAACATGCAAAAAGATAAAACTAGACCACCAACTTACACCATACACCAAAATAAACTCAAGATGGATAAAGGATTTAAACATAAGCAGTGCCACCATAAAGGTCCTGGAGAAAAATATAAGCAGTAAACTTTTGGATATCCTACGCAAAAATATGTTTATGGATACTTGACCAAGGGCAAAGGAAATAGAAGAATGAATCAACAAATGGGACTATATGAAATTGAAAAGTTTCTGTTCAGCTAAAGAAAATATCAGCAAAATTCAAAGGGAACCAACTGTATGGGAAAACATCTTTGCCAATGATACCTCAGACAAGGGTCTGATCTCCAAAATATATAAAGAACTAATGCGACTCAACACCAGGGAGACAGACAGCCCAATTAAAAAATGGGCAAAGGACCTGAACAGACAACTCACTGAGGAAGACATACAAAGGGCCCAGAGGCATATGAAAGAATGCTCAACATCACTAGTTATCAGAGAGATGCAAATTAAAACCACAATAAGATACCACTTCACACCTGACAGAATGGCAATCATCAACAAATCAACAAACAACAAGTGTTGGCGAGGATGTGGGGCAAAGGGAACCCTCATACACTGTTGGTGGGAATGTAGGCTGGTGCAGCCACTGTGGAAAACAGTATGGGGTTTCCTTAAAAAACTAAAAATGGAACTGCCTTTTGATCCAGCAATTCCACTACTTGGACTATACCCAAAGAAC
>PVIW01011039.1:13351-40224 GCA_004026585.1 Noctilio leporinus | reverse complement strand
TGGATGATTGGATCAAAAAACTTGGGTACATTTACACAATGGAATTCTATATAGCAGAAAGAAAGAAGGAACTTGTACCCTTTGCAACAACATGGATGGAACTGGAGAGTATTATGCTTAGTGAAATAAGCCAGTCAGTGAAGCACAAATATCATATGATCTCACCCATTACGGGACAATAATGAGCAAAACTAACAACAAGCAAAACAGAACCAAGTATATGAATACAGTGAATAGACCTTTAGTGGTCAGGGGGAATGGGGTTCGGTGGAGTGGGGAGGCAGAGGCAAAGAAGGGGAGCAGCTTAGACAAGAACCTAGTATAAAGGAACCATGGACATGGACAACAGGTGGGATTGACTTTGGGGGGAATGGGTGGGTGGGGAGGGGGACAGAGGGGAGCAAAAAGGGAATGGATGTAATACAACAACAATAAAATTAAAAAAAAAAAAAAAAAAAAAAGAATTTCCTTTTAGACATTTTGAATGAGAGCCTTGTTCTTCCCTGATGCAGTCTGGGCCAATTCCATTGTGTTATCTTTATTAACCTCTACTGAGTATACTCTTAGTGCCTTTTTGTAGAAGATAGAGATGATCTCCTTTTAAGTTTGGTCCCTTTTTTGCTAAGTAGTGTGCCCAATATAAAATGTAACACTCAATAGGCAGTAGCAAAGCGTAAAGGATGAGAACTTCTTTGCTGAGTATGAGGCAACAAGCCTCTTGACTTTTCTTCTGCTTTTGTTGTTGTACAAATATTCAGTGAGTAGCACCAGATGTAAATTTTGTTACCAGGACTGCTCCAAAGCTTGTAAACTAATTACCAGTAAGTGCTTTTTTATCCCCTGCCAGAGGTGCAGATATACTGAAAAGGATGCACATTAATTACAGGAGAATGTGGAAGGGTGGTGGAGAAGCATGGCTCTTACTCATGGGTAAGATTGGCTTTGGGCATCTGAGACAGAGAAAAGCTTTGAAGATGGGTGGATCTATAGCTGGCCCTAAACCTGGAAATTGTTAGAAACTATCTGAGAAAGTGGGGCATTTAGCCGGTCAAGTTTATCCTATTGGGGCAGGTGTTAGATTATTATCTCCTGGTCCTCCAAGACTATAGCAGCTATCGTATTAGTAAGGGATTTGCTCCAAACACACTGGAAGGCTACATGGTAACTCTTCTTTCTTGCTTTTCCCATGACATCTGGATAAAGAGGGGCTGGACAAAATTATAGATCGACCACTAGGGCTTCTCTTAATTTTCTTTTTGTAGGTAGGGCAACTTTCAGTTCCAAAGTGAATGTTTTTCAGGCCCTGTTTTTTTCTTTAACACTGTTTTAGCAACATTTTGATTCTCAATATATTTGAGGAGTCAGTAGGGCTTGAAGCTATAAAGAATTTGAGAATATTCCTCCCCCATGATTGGGGTGGTAGTGGGTGGTCTTCAAACCAGTCCACAGAATCCTTATCCATCAGCACAACAATGTGGCAGTCTACCTCCCCTTTCTTGTCATAGCCCACCAGGATGGGTAGGATTAGTTCTTCAAGGTTGTGATCAAACTGCTTGTGAGCATTGTCAGTAGACAGTTAATTCATCAAATCACTCTGATCTTGACATCAGATAGTATTGAAGTGTTAGTGCAGAGGTAATCACACATATCTCTAAGGTCGGGGACAGAGATGCCATCAGGGAAATTAATGATACCAGTTTGTAATAATTCACTACAGATTGAAAGTTGTACTGATTCCTTCCACAGTCTCACTACTTCTTCTCATTGGGCCATGTGAAGTTGTACTCTCTTCCTAGTCGAAATATCCTTCCCAACATAGTATCCAAATTAGCAGTGAAGATTTTTGGATTCACCACAAAACGTGTGCCATCTATAAGAAGTATCACTTTCTCTGGTGCCTGGGAATGAACATTACTATCAAAGCCTGTTTCCAAATAGTTCTGGAGCAAGAAAGCGTTGGTTTATGATTTCATTTATTCCCACTTTGAAAGAAGCAAGAGCCTTTGATATCTTCAGAAAATGGCATTACGTGAAGGAACTGAAGGTTTGATGGCTGAGAGGCAGGCATAGTCAAATGAAAGGTCATAATTTCTGGAATCCAGAGGATAAGTAAGATTTTGAAGACCAGAAATCAGGCTATTTGTTTCTTTTTCTTGGGCTGCAGCTGAGGTTTCATCCATCAGGCAGCTGGTCTCCTGTCTCAATAACCTGTCACTCTCACTGCCATGGTGAACATTCATCCTTGGACTGTAATCTTAACTTACTTCTTGATCAGAAAAAATTCCTGTTGCTCCCTGCCCTGCTTTGGTGCCAGGGGTGAATCCGCCCAGGAGACACATACACAGCATCCACAGAAGCTGATTTGGGGATGACAGTGCCAAAGCAGTTGCAGACTTCTCTTAAATGACAGCTCTTAATATTTTTTTCAAATGGCTTTCCCCCACTTAATTCAGTGGTTTCTTTAATCAATTTAGTATTTTTCTATTCATTTTCAAAGCATTCAGCTGAGTTTTCATAGGAAAAAGTCCTTTATTGCCCTCATTTATTTATATAATAGATTTAAGTACAAGTTGGAATCACTATAACAACTACAGCTTGTATAATACCTCAGTTTTGGGGACAAGCATTACATACTTTTGACATAATAAACAGTTCTGTGAGAATAATCATCTAGTACAAAAAGTCACCTGTTAGACACACTTTTAATTTTTAGAAGGTTTTATTCTAATAGCTATAATTACATTTCTTCTTTGTCAAAATGAAAACAAGTATGTGAAGCAAATGATTACTGACTGTGTATTGAAAAATATGAGAGTCTCCATGACACTGGGCCAACCAGTTCGGAGGTTTCCTTTGGTCCTAAGTGAAGTTTAACAGTTCCAGCTTATTTAGTTAGTGGTTATCAAAATGCAGAAGAAAAAAAGGTGCATTTAGTGCACAAATGTCATTGTTCAATATGTTTTATTTAGTGGAGGGAGAAGTATTTATCTGGTAGGCTAACTGGAGGTTAGTTAAGAGAGATTTCATTGTAATTTTTCAAAATGAATAAATAAGTGCATGATTGAATGAATGAGTTGGCAACCAGGTTAAAAAGAAAAATAACTATAGGAGTGGAACACTAGATAGCACAAGAAAAATCCTGGTAGAAAACTTGAGTTCCAGAGGACGGAAAGGGGTGATTGTGAAGGAAGAACACAAGGATATAAATCTGACTACTTTGTTATATTGTATTAACTTTTATAATCCTGACACAAATGTATTCTCCATATACATTATTTTTTAGTATTTTCGGGTATTTAATAATGAAAATAACTTTTTCCCCATTCAAATAACTTTGACTTACTGACATTAGTACCCTTTTTCTTAGCAGTGTGAAACTAGAATATTAAACAATTCAATAAAATTTTGGAAGAGTATTTATACTTTCTGGCTGTAAGAAAGATAACTAATCCCATGCGTTATATATACTTTTTAACAAATTTAGTCAAAGCACGTTATGTCTTATTTATATGTTATTTATTTCATCTGCAGGTTTTTAAATTGGTATAAAATAACAATTTAAAGTCTTCCCTTGTGTAGAAATGAAAATAATAATTTGTATTTCTTCATCTTTACAGAAAAAACATGGACCCATTTGCCAGAAAACTGCCACTAAAAAAAGGAAGACTTTTGATTCTAGCAGACAAAGAGCTGAAGGAACTGATATTCCAACAGTAAAACCTCTTAAACCCAGGGTAATTGTATAACATTTGAACAGCATGAAACTTGCTCATATACACACACACACACATAAAATTATTTCTTATACTAAAATTGAAGAATAAGCAGGATTTTGTGTAATGTTCTCAATTTGGCTGCAAAGGAGAAGCCTAACTACTGTCTCAAAATTTCAATATTACAGTGAGGTTTTTGTAGTGTTGGAGAATCACTTGCTTAGTTGTAGGCTGGAAATAATTAGAAGTCATCCTCACATGTTCCTTTAAGTCATTGTTAATTACCTCAGATATAATTTAAATATATTAAAGTCTCTTACCGGTAGTGCAGTAACTATGCATAAAAGTAAAGTTATTCTTTATAGACATCCTAGCATAATAGATGTTGATTATTTTGGGTGATTGATTATCATTTTTTTTAAAGTTGTTATATTACATTCACGTCATTTTCCCCCTCTACTCTCCCCTTCTGTACCTTCCTTATCCCCACCCCCACCCCCACAGTCAATCCCATGTGTTGTTTGTGTCCATGGGTCATCAATGCTAGTTCCTTGACAAAACTGTTCCCCTTCATTGCCTCCTTCTCCCCTATCTCCACCCCTTCCCCTCTACACACTGAAAGTGTGTTCCCTGTATTCATGCCTTTGGTTCTGTTTTGTTTCCTTGTTTGTTTGTTCATTAGTCTCTTGTATTAAGGGAGGACATGTGGTATTTAATTTTTGCTGCCTGGCTTATCTCACTACGCATTATTTTCTCCATTTCCATCCATGCTATGGCAGATGTTAGGAGTTCTCACTTTCTTTCTGCTCCATAGAACTCCATTGTGTAAATGTACGAAAGTTTTTTGATCCATTCATCCACAGAAAGGTACTTAGGTTGTTTCAAGCACTTGGCTATTGGAAATAGCACTGCTATGAACTTAGGGTTGCATAGGTTCTTCTGAATAGGTGTTTCAGTATTCTTTGGGTATAATCCCAGCAGTGGAATCACTAGATCATAAGGCAGTTCTATTCTTAGTTTTTTGAGGAAATTCCATACAGTTTTCCATAGTGGCTGCACTGGTCTGCATTCCCACCAACAATGCACCAGGGTTCCCTTTTCTCCACATCCTTGCCAGCACTTGTTTGTCGATTTGTTGATGTTGGCCATTCTGACAGGTGGGAGGTGGTATCTTGTTGTAGTTTTAATTTGCATCTCTAATGGCTAGTGATGTTGAACATTCTTTCTTGTGCCTGTGGGCCCTTTGTATGTCTACCTAGAAGTGTCTGTTCAGGTCCTTTGCCCATTTTTTAATTGGGCTGTTTGTCTCCCAGGTATTGAGTCATATTAGCTCTTTATATATTTTGGAGATCAAACCCTTGTTTGAGGTGTCTTGGAGAATATGTTTTACCATATGGTAGGTTCCCTTTTTATTTTCTCAGTATTTTCTTTGGCTGAGCAGAAACTTTTCAGTTTGATGTAGTCTCATTTGTTTGTTTGTTCCTTTATTCCCCTTGCCTTGGGAAATACTTCATTAGAGCCTTGGGTTCATTTTTAGGCTCTGTATTCTGTTCCATTGATATGTTTATCTGTTCTTCTGCCAATATAAGACTTTTGGTTACTATGGTTTTATAATATAGTTTGATATCTGGTATTGTGATTTCTCCTACTTTGTTCTTCTTTCTCAGGATTGCTGTAGTGATTCGGGGTCATTTTTGACTCCATATAAAATTTTTAAGTGTTTGTTTTAATTCTGTGAAATATGATATTGGTATTTTAATAGAGATTGCATTGAATCTGTAGATGGCTTTGGGTAGTATGGACATTTTAATGATGTTAATTCTTTCCAACTATGAACATGGTATGTGCTTCCATTTATTTGTATCTTCCCTAATTTCTTTCTTCAGAGTTCTGTAGTTTTCTGAGTACAAGCTGTTTACTTCCTTGGTTAAGTTTATTCCTAAGTACTTTATTTTCTTGTTTCTATGGTAAATAGATTTTCTAGCTTCTATCTCTGATGTTTCATTGTTGGTGTATAAAAGTGCCTTTGATTTCTGGATATTGACTTTGTATCCAGGTATTTTGCCAAATTCAGTTATTAGGTGGAGTAATTTTTTAGTGGAGTCTATAGAGTTTTCTATGTACACTATCATGTCATCTGCAAATAATGACAACTTTACTTCTTCTGTTCCAATTTGGATACCATCTGTTCCTTTTTCTTGTCTGATCACTGTGGCTAGAACTTTCAAGACTATGTTGAATAGAAATGGAGAGAGTGGACACCCTTGCCTTGTTCCTGATCTTAAGGGAAAGGCTTTTGGTTTTTGTCTGTTGAGTATAATGTTAGCTTCAGGTTTTTTGTATATAGCCTTTATTATGTTGAGGTATGCTCCCTCTATTCCCATCTTGCTAAGTGTTTTTAAAATCATAAAAGTGTGTTGTACTTTACAAATGCTTTTTTAGCATCTGTTGATATGCCCATATGGTTTTTGTCTTTCAGTTTGTTTATGTGGTATATTGCATTTATTGATTTGCAAATTTTGTACCATCCTTCCATCCCTGGAATGAATCCCACTTGGTCATAGTGTATAATTTTTGTAATATATTGCTGGATCTGGTTTGCCAATATTTTGTTGAGAATTTTCTCATCTAAGTTCATCAGAGATATTGGCCTGCAGTTTTTTCCCTTTGTTGTGTCTTGACCTGATTTTGGGGTTAGAATGATATTGGCATCATAAAAAGAGTTTGGGAGTCTTTCCTCTTCTTGGATTTTTTGTAGTAGTTTGAGGAGGATAGGAGTTAGTTCTTCCCTAAATTTTTGGTAAATTTCACTTTTGTAGCCATCTGGTCCAGAGCTCTTATGTGCCGGGAGTTTTTTGACCATTTCTTCAATTCTACTAATTGTTACTGGTCTATTCAGTCTTTCTACTTCTTCTTGATTGAGTTTTGTTAGGTTTTATGTTTCCAGAAATTTGTCCATTTCATCCAGGTTGTCAAATTTCTTGTCTTATAGTTGTATGTAGTAATTTCTTACAATCCTTTGTATTTCTGTGGTATCAGTTGTGACTTTTCCTTGGTTGTTTCTGATTTTGTTTATATGGGTCTTCTCTCTTCCTTTCTTGATGAGTCTAGTTAATGGTTTCTCAAATTTGTTTATCTTTTCAAAGAACCAGTTCCTGGATTTGTTGAGCCTTTGAATTGTCTTTTAGTCTCTATGTTGTTTGATTCTGCTCTGATCTTGATAATTTTCTTCCTGCTGCTTGCTCTGGGCTTTATTTGTTGTTCCTTTTCTAGTTCTCGAAGCTTTATGGTTAGGGTGTTTGTATGAATTTCTTCTATCCTTTTGAGGTAGGCTTGTATTGCTATGAATTTCCCCCTGAGGACTGCCTTCTCAGTCCCATAGGTTTTGGGGTGTTGTGAAGTCATTTTAATTTGTTTCCCGATACTTTTTGATTTCTTTTTTGATTTCATTGTTAACCCATTCCTTACTCAATAACATGTTATTCAGTCTCCATGAATTGTATTGTTTTGGGATTTTTTCTTTGAGATTGATTTCTAGTTTCAAGCCATTGTGATCTGAAAAGTTGCTTAGTATGATTTCAGTTTTCTTGAATATGTAGAGACTTGTTTTGTGTCCTACCATGTGGTCTATCTTTGAGACTGTTCCATGTGCATTAGAGAAGAATGTGTATTTCAGTTCTTTGGGGTGAAAAGTTCTGTATATGTCAGTTAAGTCCATTTCATCTAGAGTGTTGTTCAATTCTACAGTGTCCTTGGTGTTTCTTTGCCTGGAAGATCTGTCCACTGTTGATAATGGGGCATTAAAATCCCCTACTGTTAGCATGTTGCTGTTTATATCCTTCTTGAAGTCCTCCAAGATTTTCCTTATATAGTTGGGTGCTCCTAGGTTGGGTGCATTTATATTTATAAGGGTTATGAAATGTCCTTCTTTGTCTCTTTATGTCCTTCACTGTGAGATCTGTTTTTTCTGATATAGTTTTGCTACCCCAGGGTTTTTTTCATGTCCATTTGCTTGAAATATATTTTTTCATCCCTTCACTTTCCTAGTGTATCAATCTTTTGTTCTGAGGTGGG
This sequence comes from Noctilio leporinus, assembly GCA_004026585.1. Classification (NCBI taxonomy): domain Eukaryota; kingdom Metazoa; phylum Chordata; class Mammalia; order Chiroptera; family Noctilionidae; genus Noctilio; species Noctilio leporinus. Next base: position 32,437 of record PVIW01011039.1, on the reverse strand, counting down.
TCTCTTACAGACAGCATATATGTGGGTCGTGCTTTCTAATCCATTCAACTACCTACCCTATGTCTTTTTATTGGTGCATTTAATCCACTTACATTTAAGGTTATTATTGAGAGGTACTTCTTCATTGACATGTTTCCCTTGTTCAGGTATTTCTCTCTATCTCTCTTCTCCATCTTTTTAAAGCAGGCCTTTTCGCATGTCTTGAAGTGCTGGTTTGGTGGAGGTGTGTTCTTTTAGCCTTCTTTTGTCTGGGAAACTCCTTATTTCACCTTCCATTTTGAATGAGAGCCTTGCTGGGTAGAGTATTCTTGGTTGCAGGCCTTCGTTTTTCATTACTTGGAGTATTTTTTGCCATTCCTTTCTGGCTTGTATTGTTTTTGTTGAGAAATCATTTCATAATCTTATTGGAGCTCCCTTATATGTTATTTGCTGTTTCTCTCTCAATGCTTTTAGTAGGATTCTCTCTTTGTCTTTGAAGTTTGCCATTTTAATTATGATGTGTCTTGCAGTAGGCCTGTTTGGGTTTATCTTCATTGGAACCTTCTGTGCTTCCTGAAATTGAGTAACCCTTTCTTTCACTCATTGTGTTAGGGAAGTTTTCTGTCATTACTTTTTCAAACTGGTTTTCTATCACTTTCTTCTCTTCTGTTTCTGGTGTCCCTATGATATGGATGTTGTTACATTTTCATGTTGTCCTGTATCTGTCTTAAAGCCTCTTCATTCTTCTTCAGTCTTTTTTCATTTTGTTGCAATGTCCAGTTACTTTTTTTTCCTGTTGCCCTCCAATTCTCTGATTCGGTCCTCTGCTTCATCTAACCTGCTTTGTATTCGTTCTGTTGTGTTCTTCAGTTCTCAGATTGTTGTTTTCATTTCCTCCTGGTTCTTACTGATGGTTTCTATGTCCTTTTTAATGCTGGTGTAATTTTCAGTAAGTTCCTTGTAGTTGCTTTGGAGTTCTTTGGAGTTTTCTTTGAGTTCAGTGAACTCATGGAGTTTTCTTATAATGATTTCTTTCAGTTCCGTGTCTGATAGCTTGCTTTGTTTCTATTTCATTTCTCATTCTATCTGGCTATTCCTGCTTTCCTTTTGGTGATGCACTGTTTCTTTTTCTCTCCACTTTTGTTGTCTGTTGTTGCTTGTTTTTGTTTCTTGGATTAATCTGCTTTGAATCCCTGCCTTCATGGAGTATCCTTCTATGTAAGGAGATTTGTGGGGTTTAGTGGTGCATTCTCCTAGATTTCCTGAACTTGTTGCTCTTGGGGTACCCTTTGTGTCATTAACTTGGGCTGTCTGGTTGTATTTTGGATTTGTTTTATGTGTTGCGCCTTCCACTCCAGTTGGCTGATTGAGAGACATTCCTTCTATCACATCTCATATACTGTTTCGCAGGGACTTGCAGATATTTTGTTCTTCCTACCCTATGCTCCAGCTACTCTGGGACTTGAGAACGCCATCAGCAAGGCCCTCTACTCTGTCACCATCTTTCTTCTGGTAATCATTTTTTGTGAAGTTTTTTGCTTTCTCTGGGCAAGGTTTATCAGTATCTCAACTACCTACACATAGCAATTTTCAGCTTTTTTTCTTTCTTGTAATCAAAGCAATGAATCTCCTTTGTTGATGTCTGTTTAAAACCATTGTGATATGTTATATTGCTAAACACAAGTCATGTAAATACTTTGCCTGATAGTTTTAAATAGTTATTTCAGTGATATAGTCAAAGTTGAGTACCTCACTGAGTAAGTTTTTGAAACTGATCTCTGCTTTCAGTGGTAATAACTTCTCCCAGTAATTCAGGAAAACATTTCTCTATGGGTCAATTAATCTTACTAATAAAATTATTAGGCAAAAAGAAACTAGGATACTCATTTTTCTATTTTCTCCTATTTATCTAAGGGAATACTGGTGAAGCTTGAATAAGGTAAAACATTACTTAAAGGTTTTCTTAGTCACCTGCCAGATGTATGATTGTATTCATTTTAATTAGCTTAGAAGAAATAATGTTGAAATATTTGGGAGCAGAATAACATAGTGGGTATAAAAAAGGGCTCAAGCGTCAGGCCCTGGCTGGTGGCACAGTGGATATGGTGCCAGCCTGTAAACCTAAAGGTTGCTGGTTTGATTCCCAAGCCAGGGCACATGACCAGGTTGCAAGCCACGTCTCCAGACATGTCTGTAGCTGGAGGGAGGTGAAAGGCAACCATACATTGATGTCTCCCTCCCTCTCTACCTCTCTCCCTTCCCCTCTCTCAAAAGTAATAAAATCTTAAAAAAAAAAAAAAAAAAAAAAAAATGGGTGAAGAGTCAGACTTCTTGGTCTTAACTATGACTTTGCTACTTACCATGTTGTAATGGGTGAGTTACTTAATCCATACTTTTATCTGTGAAATGGTGATAGGAGTGATAGCATCTGTTTTGTGGGGTTATTAATGGGGATTACATAAATTTATCCATGGCAGTCTCTTAATAAATGTCCTATGTCTTTTTTATGAGTTTATATACTTAAAAAATCTTTAGAAAAAATAAAGCTAAGATTTACATTAAGTAGTTTATATTCTTGCTACTTAAATGATAGTCCGTAGAGTAATATCAGCACTCTTTAGGAATTTATTAGAAATGCAGCCTCAGGTCCCAACTGGACATAATTAGAACCTACATTTGGAACCAGTCTGTATTTGATATTCATATGAATGTTAAAGTTTGAAAAGCAGTATGTTAGAAGATCTTGAACATGTAGTATAACTCTCAGCATCTTTATCTGTATCAAGGAAATCCTCCAAAATATCAAGCATAGTGAAGCAAAGCAAATAACAAACTTAATTTTTGGTGAAATTAAAGACAAGCATAATCCACAGAACACAAAATGTAAGGGCTGTCCAAAGCAACTTGAGACCTAGGATAAGTTACCCATACAGGAAACTCTAGAAGTTGCTGGGGAGGGAGTGGGTGTAGGGGGTAGTGTGGCTGAGAATCTGAAAACCTGTCATCCTAGGTGAGGATTCTCCTCAGCTTATGGGTGACTTTGATGATGAGAGGGATATATATATATATATATATATATATATATATATATATATAAATAATTTACTACAGCCAGGGCAAGAACTCAGAAGAGCTGCTGAGGCTTGGATAGCCAGGGACTGGAATGGAATAAAGCCAGGAAGGAGGAAGTAAAGAGAAGAGGCACAGAGCTTTAAGTGTTCCAACCAGTGGCAAAGGCTCTCAGAAAGCACTGCCAAAAAGGAAAATACCCTTTCTGAGGGTGCAGGGCTCATTTATACAGGGCTGTGTCTTGTTTGAGGTAAGTGTGGCAGGCAGGGGTAACCTTCTAGACCCACACTGTTTTTAAGAGAAGCAGAAGGGGTGTGTCTAGTCATAGTCAATGGCCTTATTTGCATTGGTATCTGATGAAACAGAGAAGAGAGCTGTTGGTTTGTGTTGCCTGGAAGGCCACCCTGGGCCTCTCCCTCTTCTTAAAACCTTTTGTAAATAGTTACACTAGGAAAACCTAACTCATTCAGTGATAAGTAATAAAAAGCCATTAGCTCAGCATGATACAGATACTGTGAGAAAAAGGTAGAAGAGGGCAGCAATACTCATTGTGGAGCAGGTGGATGCTATGATCAGGCATGTCACTATAAAGTATGAAACTAAAAGTATCAGTAATCTCAAACATGAAAATATGCTTATATTTAGATTTTTACATCTGTATTAATGACAGAAGTGAATCCATACTTTTGGTTTTTATCAAAGTTTTGTTGCACTCTTAAGACTAATTAGAATGTTGTTCATTTTCTACTTTTTAAGGAGTGTTTAAAAGATTAATACTATTTGTAAAAAGTGTAAGAATTCAACAAGAAAGCATCCAGGCCAAGAGTTTTCTTCTGTGGTTTTTTTAAATAATAGATTCATTTTTTTAAATTTAACTTTATTGTTGTTGCATTACATCCATCCCCTTTTTGCTCCCTTCTGTCTCCTTCCCCACCCACCCACTCCCCCACAAAGTCAATCCCACCTGTTGTCCATATCCATGGTTCTTCCATACTAGATTCGTGTCTAAACTGCTCCCCTTCCTTGCCTCTTCCTCCCCCCTCCCTCTAACTCCCTTACCCCTGCCCTCTGAAGGCCTATTCACTGTATTCATATATTTAGTTATATTTTGCTTATTGTTAGTTTTGTTCATTATTGTCCTGTAATGGGTGAGATCATATGGTATTTATCCTTCACTGACTTGTTTATTTAACTTTCTAGTTCCATCCATGTTGTTGCAAAGGATAGGAGTTCCATTTTTCTTTCTGCTATATAGTATTCCATTGTGTAAATGTACCAAAGTTTTTTTGATCCAGTCATCCACTGATAGGCACTTAGGCTGTTTCCAACACTTGGCTATTGTAAATAGTGCTGCTATGAACGTAGGGGTACATAGGTTCTTATGAATTGGTGTTTCAGGATTCTTCAGGTATAGTCCTACTACTGGAATTGCTGGATCAAAAGACAGTTCCATTTTTAGTTTTTTGAGGAAATTCCATACTGTTTTCCATAGTAGCTGCACCAGCCTGCATTCCCACCAACAATGCACTAGGGTTCCCTTTGCCCCACATCCTCGCCAACACTTGTTGTTTGTTGATTTCTTGATGATTGCCATTCTGACAGGTGTCAGGTGGTATGTTACTGTGGTTTTCATTTGCATCTCTCTGATGGCTAGTGATGTTGAGCATTCTTGCATATACTTCTGGGCCCTTTGTATGTCTTCCTCAGTGAGTTGTCTGTTCAGGTATTTTGCCAATTTTTTAATTGGGCTGTCTGTCTCCCTGGTGTTGAGCTGCATGACTTCTTTATATATTTTGGAGATCAAACCCATGTCTGAGGTATCATTGGCAATTATGTTTTCCCATACAGTTGGTTCCCTCAGAATTTTACTGGTATTTTCTTTAGCTGAACAGAAACTTTCCAATTTGATTAGTCCCATTTGTTGATTTTTCCTTTGATTTCCTTTGCCCTTGGTGAAGTATCAGTAAATATATTTCAGTGTAGGATATCAAAAGATTTCCTGCCTATATTTTTCTCTAGGACCTGTATGGTGGCACTGCTTATGTTGAAATCCTTTATCCATTTTGAGTTGATTCTAGTGTATGGTATAAGTTGGTGGTCTAGTTTTATCTTTTTGCATGTTGCTGCCCAGTTCTCCCAACACCACTAGCTGAAGAGACTGTTTTTACTCCATTTGTTCCTTCCCCCTTTGTCAAATATTAGTTGACCATAGAGTCTTGGGTTAATTTCTGGTCTCTCTATTCTGTTCCATTGTTCTAAGTATCTATTCTTATGCCAGTACCAGATAGTTTTGATGACAGTAGCCTTATAGTATTGTTGGATGTCCGGCATTATCATTCCTCTGACCTGGTTCTTCTTTCTCAAGATTGCTGTGGCTATTTGTGGGCATTTTGGGGTCCTTATAAATGTTTGAAATATTTTTTCTATTTCTGTGAAGTCTGTCATTGGTATTTTAATTGGGATTGCAATGAATCTATAGATTGCTTTGGGTAGTATGGCCATTTGAATGATGTTAATTCTTTCCATCCATAAACATGGTATATGCTTCCATTTATTTGTATCTTCCTTCATTTCTTTCTTCATTGTTCTGTACTTTTCTGAGTACAGGTCTTTTACCTCCTTAGTTAAGTTGATTCCTAGGTACTTTATTTTTCTTGTTGCTATGGTAAATGGCATTTGTTTTCTCACTTCTTTTTCTGATGTTTTATTATTGGTATACAAAAATGTTTTGAATTCTGGATATTGACTTTCTATCCAACAGTTTTGCTAAATTTGCTTATTAGGTCAAGTAAGGTTTTGGTGGAGCCTATCAGGTTTTGTATGTACATTATCATGTCATCTGCAAATAATGACAGTTTGACTTCCTCCTTTCCAATTTGGATACATTTGATTCCTTTTTCTTCTCTGATGGCTATGGCTAGAACTTCCAAGAAAATGTTGAACAGAAGTGGACAAAGTGGACAGCCTTGTCTCGTTTTTTATCTTAGTGGGTGAGCTTTTAGTTTTTGTCTGTTGAGTATGATGTTGGCTTCAGGTTTCCCATATATGGCCTTTATGATGTTGAGGTATGTTCCGTCTCTTCCCATTTTGCTGAGGGTTTTTATCATAAATGGTTGCTGCACTTTATCAAATGCTTTTTCAGCATCTATTGATATGATCATATGGTTTTTGTCTTTCATTCTGTTGATGTGATGTATTACTTTCATTGATTTGCAAATGTTGTACCATCCTTGCATCCCTGGTATGAAACCAACTTGATCATGGTGTATGATCTTTGTAATGTACTACTGAACCCGGTTGGTTTAAAGTCTACTCACTCTCCGGATACAAAGCATTCCTCAATCTAAGTATTCCTCCCCTCCCCAGCCACCTAACTCTTTCTTTAATATTTTTTTTTTCCTGCTAAAAGCCCAGAGATCATGGATCCAATCAGGTATTATTAAGGGTGAACAGCCACCTAAAACCTTTCTTTATTATTATTATTATGATTATTGGTGAACACCCACCTAAACCCTTTTTTATTATTATTATTTTTTCTGCTAAAAGCCCACAGGTCCTGGCTTCACCTGGACAAATCAGCCCTCTTGCTGCTCTGGCCAGTGCACTTCCCCACTCCCCTGCTTCTACTCCCCGAAGGTCTCTACTCCTCTGCCTCTGGCCCAGTGAAGAGCTTCCTCTCTCTGTCTCTGGAATGAGGCTCTCACACAATCCCTCCCCTACAGGGAGGGGTTCAATTCCTCATTCGCTCCAGAGTTTGCACTCACTGTCCACACTTCACTGCTCAGATTTCTAGTTTGCCAGGGAGCCTGAGGCTGGCTTCAGTTAGAGACGCCCTTCTGGGTAGAGCCACCACTGCCCAGAACCGACCTCAACTCGCTGCCTGGTTTGGAAGTGTCTCACCTGCTCTTGTAGATCTCTGCTGCCTCTCCAGAACGAGATTTTTATCATTTGAAAATGTCTCAGAACCTGAGGCATACACATATTAGAAAAGAAAAGCCTAGATTCATTTTTAAAAATATATGACTTGTAATTTTCTATTTCTTCTCTTAATCCTTTTGTAGTATGTGCTAAGGATATTTATTACTTAATTATAAAATATATTAACATAAAGTTTATAATGTTATCTTTCTCATGTTTGTAAGAATTGGAATATGTGCTGTTTTCTATTCATGGTTTGTATTCTCTCTTTCTTTTATTAGTTTACCTAACTATTGTTTCTAAAGAACCATCTTTTGACTTTTGTTGATTCAATCTATATTCTTTATTTTAAAAAATAGATATAATAGGAATAGTTGAATATATCAATAACATAACAAAATAAATCTTTCTTAGCACAAGAGCCAGCATTATGTTTAGCAGAAAAGTACTTAGAAGTAGTTCCATTAAAGTCAGGAGCAAGATTAAGCTCTAACCAACATGGTAAGTGCTAGCTGATAGATAATAAAAAGAAATAAGGTGCCTAAGGATTGGAAAGAGGAGGTAAAACTGCCATTATTATGAGAGGAAAACCCAAAAGAATTTGATAAATTATGCCAATAATAAGAGAAGTTAGTGAGCAAATAAAGTATAATGTTAGTGTACAGAAATTACTAGTTTTTATATTTCATGTTTCAACAATTTATAACATAAACACAAAGGCTCTTTATAAAAGAACAATGCTAAATATAGGTTTATATTTATTTAACGGTAATAAAGGTATAAAATTTCCACAAATAATACTTTAAAATACTACTGAAAGACAAACGAACACTTCTTCAAATGGAAATATATCTTATATTCTTGGACAGGTAGACTTAGTAATAATATTTAAAGTTCCTTAAATTGTTTATGAATATAATTGTTTAATTTTAAACTTAAAATACTTTTTTCATTTTTTTACTTTATTTTATATTTTTATTGTTGTAATATAATTGTTTCATTTCTTCCTGATTGTTCTCCCCTGCCCCACCCTCCCCTTCTTCTCTCCCACAGTCAATCCCCACCTCATTGTCCATGTCCATGGGTCTTTCACATTAGGTCCTCCACTAAATCCTTACCCTACTTTCCCCCCACCCAAATCACCATCATTCCACTCCTTTTTTTTCCCCATGTCTCTGGGTTTTTTTCTGCTTGTCTGTTAGTCTCCTTTATTAAGTGAGATCATACGGCATTTTTCTTTTGCTGCCTGGCTTATTTCACTAAGCATGATACTTTCCAGTATCATCTATGTTATTGCAAATGGTAGGAATTCCTGCTTTTTCTACACCGCATAGAACTCCGTTGCATAAATGTACCAAATATTTATGATCCATTCATCCACTAATGGACATTTAGGCTGCTTCCAGCACTTGGCTATTATAAATAGCACTATGAACATAGGGGTGCATAGGTTCTTATGAATTGCTGTTTCAGATTCTTTGGGTATCATCCTAGCAGTGGAATTGCTGGGTCATAAGGTAGTTCTATTCTTAGCTTTTTGAGGAATTTCTTGGAATTTCTTCCATGGTCTTCCATAGTGACTGCACCAGTCTGCATTCCCACCAGCAGCAAGTGCACCAGGGTTCCCTTTTCACCACCTGCTCACCAGCACTTGTTGTTTGTTGATTTGTTGATGATGGCCTTTCTGACAGGTGTGAGGTGGTATCTCATTGTGATTTTAATCTGCATCTCTCTGATGGCTCATGATGTTGATCATTCTTTCATATGCCTGTGGGCTCTTTTTATGTCCTTAGCGAAGTGTCTGTTCAGATCCTTTGCCCATTTTATAATTGAGTTGTTTGTCTCCCTAGTGTTGAGTCATATAAGTTCTTTATATATTGGAGATCAAACCCTTATCTGAGGTGTCATTGGCAAATATGTTTTGCCATATGGTTGGTTCCCTTTTAATTTTGCTGATGTTTTCTTTAGCTGGGCAGAAGCTTTTCAGTTTGATGTAGGCCATTTGTATATTTGTTCCTTTATTTCTCTTGCCCTAGGAGAGCTATCAATGAAAATATTGCTGCATGGGATATCTGCCATTTTTCTGCCTATATTTTTCTCTAGGATTTTTATGGTGGCATGGGGTTATGTTTAAGTCTTTAATCCACTTTGAGTTTATTCTAGTGTATGGTGTAAGTTGGTGCTCTAGTTTCACTTTTTGCATGTGTCTATCCAATTCTCCCAAAACCACTTGTTGAAGAGTGTATTTGCATTCCATTTAATGTTCCTTACCCTTTGTCCAGTGTTAGCTGTCCATAGGGTCCTGGGTTTATTTCTGGGCTCTCTATTCTGTTCCATTGATCTGTATGTGTGTTCTTGTGCCAGTACCAGACTGTTTTGATTACAACTGCTTTATAATATGGTTTGCTATCAGGTATTGTGATTCCTCCTATTTTGTTCTTTCACAGCATTGCTGAAGCTATTCAGGGTCTTTTTTGGCTCCGTATAAACTTTTTAAGAATTTGTTGTAGGTCTGTGAAATACAACATTGGTATTTTAATAGGGACTGTGTTGAATCTATTGATGGCTTTGGGTTGTATGGACACTTTAATGATGTTAATTCTTCACAGGAACATGGAATTCTTCCATGAACATGGTATATGCTTCCATTTATTTGTATCTTTCTTAATTTCTTTCTTTTTTTCTGTAGTTTTCCAAGAACAGGTCTTTTACCTCCTTGGTTAAGTTTATTCCTAGGTACTTTATGTTTCTTATTGCTATGCTAAGTGGGATTTTTTTTCTAACATCTTCCTCTGATGTTTCATTGGTGGTGTGAAAAAAATGCCTTAGATTTCTGGATATTGACTTTGTGTCTGGCTATTTTGCTAAATTTCCTTACTAGGTCAAATAGTTTTTTTGGTGGAGCCTGTAGGGTTTTCATGTCATCTGCAAATAATGACAATTTTACTTCCTCCTTTCCAATTCAGATGCCTTTGATTCCATTTTCTTGTCTGATTGTTGTGGCTAGAACTTCCTAAACAATGTTGAATAGAAGTGGAGAGAATGTAAATTTATTGATTTGCAAATATTGTACCATCCTTTCTTTTCTGGGATGAATCCCATTTCATTGTGGTGTATGATCTTTTTAATGTAATGCTGGATCTGGTTTGCCAATATTTTGTTGAGGATTTTGGCATCTATGTTCATCAGAGATACTGGCCTATAGTTTTCTTTCTTTGTTGTGTCTTATCCAGGTTTTGGGATTAGTGTAATACTGGCCTCATAGAGTTTGGGAGTTTTTCCTCTTCTTGAAATTTTTGGAATACTTGAGGAGGATAGGAATTAGTTCTTCCATAAATGTTTAGTAAAATTCTCCTATGTATCCATCTGGTCCAAGGTTTCATGTGCAGGGAGTTTTTTGAATACTGCCTCAATTTCAGTAGTTGTGTTGGTCTATTAAGACTTTCTGCTTCTTCTTGATTCATATTTGGCAGATTGTATGTTTCTAGAAAGTTGTCCTTTTCACTCAGGTTGTCAAATTTTTTGTCATGTAAACTGTTTATAGTAATTTCTTATAATCCTTTGTCTTTTTGTGGTACCAGTTGTGATTTCGCTTTTGTTATTTCTGATTTTATTTATTTGGGCCCTCTCTCTGTTTTTCTTGATGAGTCTGGATAATGGCTTGTCAATTTTGTTTATCTTTTCAAGAACCAACTCCTGGATTTATTAAACCTTTGAATTGTTATTTTTGTCTCTGTGTCGTTTAATTCTGCTCTGATCTTGATTATTTCCTTCCTTCTCATTTAGGGTTTTGTTTGTTGTTGTTCTCTAATTCTTGTAGCTGTAGGGTTATGTGGTTGATGTGAACTTCAAACCTTTTAAGGTAGGCCTGTATTGCTTTAAATTTCTCTCTCAGGACTGCCCTTGCTGTGTCCCATAGATTTTGGGTTGTTGTGTGTTCATTTTCATTTGTTTCCAGGAACTTTTTGATTTCCTTCTCAATCTCAGTGTTAGTCCAATTATTATTATTCAATAGTGTGTTGTTATTCAGCCTCCAGGAATATGAATATTTTGGGGTATTTACATTTTGGGGTATTAGGTTGATTTCTAGCTTCAAACCATTGTGATCTAAGAAAGATGTTTGATATAATTTCAATATTTTTTAAAATTTGTGGAGGCTTGTTTTGTGTCCTATCATGTGGTCTATCTTTGAGAAAGTTCCATTTGGAAGGAAAGTGTATTTTGCTTCCTTGGGGTGAAAAGTTCTATACATATTACTTAAGTCCATTTCATCTAAAGTGTTGATCAATGCTATAATATCCTTAGTGTTTCTTTGCTTGAAATATCTGTCAGTTGTTGACAGTGGGGTGTTAAAATCCTCTACTATGAATGTGTTGTTGTCTATATCCTTTTAGTTCTCCAAGAATTTTCTTATATAATTGGGTGCTCTTATATTGGGTGCATATGTGTTTACAAGGGTTATGTCTTCTTGATGGATTGTTCCATTAAATACTACCCTTCTTTGTCTCTTTTGGTGGCGTTTTTGTGATGTCTGTTTTATCTGATACAAGTATTGCTACTCCAGTTTTTTTGTGTGTCCATTTGCTTGAAATATTTTTTCCATCCCTATTATTCTGTGTAGCTCATACGTGGGTCATGCTTTCTTATCCATTCAGCTACCATATGTCTTTTGATTGGAATATTTAATCCATTTACATTTAATGTTATTATTGATAGGTACTTTTTCGTTTTGATTTTTTCTTTTTGTACCTATGTTTTGCTCTTTCTCTTTTTCATCCTCTTTTTAGGTGTCCCTTTAACATCTATTGCAGTGCTGGTTTGGTGGAGATGTATTCTTTTAGCTTTCTTTTGTCTTGGAAACTCTATTTCTCATTCAGTTTTGAATGAGAGCCTTGCTGGGTAAAGTAGACTTGGTTAGAGGCCTTTGCTTTTCATTGCTTGGAGTAATTTTTGCCATTACCTTCTGATTTGTAGTGTTTCTGTTGAGAAATCAGTTAATAGACTTATTGGAGCCCCCTTGTGTGTTATTAGCTGTTTTTTCCCCTTGTTTCTGCCCTTAGGATGCTCTGTTTATCTTTGAATGTTGCCATTTTAATTATGATGTGTTCATAATTAAAGCATAGGCCTGTATGGGTTCATCTTCATTGGGACCCTCTGTGCACCCTGGACTGAAGTAACTTTTCCTCTCACCAGTTTTCTGTCATTATTTTTTCAAACAGGTTTTCTATTCCCTCTTCCTCTTACTTTCTTTCTGGTATCCCTATGATAGGGATGTTATTAACGTTTCATGTTTCATGTTTCATGTTCATGTCTTAACACTTCTTCATTCTTTTCCAGTCTTTTTTCATTTTGTTGGGTTTGGGTATTTTTTTCCACATTGTACTCCAATTTGCTGATCAGATTCTCTGCTTCGTCTAACCTGCTTTTGATTCCTTCTACTGTGTTCTTCAGTTCAGAAATTGTATTTTTCATTTCCTCCTGGTTCTTATTGATGGTTTCTATGTCCTTTTTAATGCTGATATAATTTTCAATAAGTTCCTTGGAGTTTCCTTGGAGTTTTTTATAGTTCCCCTGGAGTTCTTTGTAGTTTTATTTGAGCTCATTGACCTTTCTTATTACCATTGCCATGAATTCTTTATCTGATAGATTGCATATCTCTCTTTCATTTAGCAGTTTTTCTGGGGATTCCTTCTGTCCTTTTGGTGATGGACTGTTTTTCTCCCCATTTAGGTATCTTTTCTTGCTTGTTTTATTTTCTTATATTAATCTACTATGACTCCCTTTCTTCTTTTAGTGACCTACTGTGGTAGAAGACCTATAGGATTCCATCGTGCATACTGCTGTTTCCTCAACTTGAGCTCAGACTGGAGAGCTCAGTCTCTGCCGTTGAGCTCGCATTTGGGTCTGCTACCACTGTTGCTGGGGCACTATCCCATGCACAGGTGCCTTGGTAGGAGTAGCTAAGCACTATGCAGTCTGTTTCTGTGAGGGCAGATGTGTGGGTTGCCACCTGGCAGATGTAGGGCTGGAGGCCCCACCCTGGTGGGCTCCAGCCTGTGCAGGTGCTTTGTGGGGTGGGGTCAGTAGGCAGATTGCCAGGTAGGTCTGCAGATGTCTGGCTGGAGTGGGCAGCCTGGGCCTGCTGGGCTCCTGTTTGAGTCTGATACCACTGTTGCCTGGGCTACTATTCAGAGTAGGCAGCCTGGGGTCTAAGTTTAAGCACCATCCAATCTGTTTCTCTCAAGACCTGTAGATTGCCAGGCACAGCCTCTGCTTGGCTGAGCTCCCATTTGGGCCACTACCACAGCCCCAGAGCTCCCACCAGGGAGTGCTGTGCCCTTGGGAGCAGGACCAAGCTATCAGCTGTCAATCTGGGCAGGCCCCAGATGCTTCTGTTGGAGCAGGTTGCAGGCCAGGCCCAGTATTCCCACAGTCTTTCCAGTTCCTCCTACCTACCCCACTCTCAACCCCCATGCCACAGGGATTCTCTGCAGGTGCCCAGTCAGCTCTTGGTGCTCTTTGCTCCAAGGTCAGCTGTTTTCCTTCCCATGGCTGTGCAGGGAGGCAAAGCATGGTACCCTATGCCTCCATCTTGACTGGTCTTCCCCTAAAATAGTCTTTTTATTTTTAAAAAATGGTAGACAAGCTGATTTTAAAGTACAGTTAGAAAAATATAAGTGTGACAATAACCAGAAAAGATTGCAAAAGAAGCAGAATAAAGTAGGCTACCCTACCAGATATTAAAATATTATTAAGTCTCCATATTTGCTGCTACTGACCCAAGGATAGTCACAACAGTGGAACAAAAGAAAAAGTTCAAAATTAAGCCTGAATACAAAAGAGAATGTGGTAACAGTATTATTCCAGTTCAGTAGGGAGAAAAGTCAATAAAGGATGGTGAAATAGCTATATATCCATGTTAAAAAATAGTAAAATCCATTCATTACACAATCTATTAGGATAAATTCCAAATGAATAAGAGATTTGAACATTTTTAAATGTAACCATGAAAGTTCTGAGTGAAAATATGAAAGATTTTTATTTTACTTTGGTGTGAGATTGGGCCTTACTGTGACTGCAAACCCAGTGACCATAAAGAAAATATTTGTAAATTAAACTACATTTTAAAATATATTTTTTAATTTTTTAAAGGACACATAAAATTGTTAGGGTGGGTTGGGCTAGTCTCCTCCAAACAGTTACTGGAAATTGTTTAAGACAAAAATAAATAAATGCAATAACCTAATAGGTAAGATGATCAAGCATATAAACAGTTCACAAAAAAGGCAATACAAATTATGGGTTTGTTTTTTTTTTAAAGATTCTATTATTTTTAGAGAGAGGGAAAGGGAGAGAGGCAGAGAGGGAGGGAGACATCAATGTATGGTTGCCCTTCACCTCCCTCCAGCTACAAACCTGGCTGGAGACCTGGCTTGCAACCTGATTATATGCCCTGGCTGGGGAATCGAACCAGTGATCTTTGGGTTTATAGGCCAGTGCCTTATCCACTGTGCCACCAGCCAGGGCCACAAATGACTCTTAATGATCTGAAGAGATGCTCAATCTTATTCATTATAAGAGAAAAGCCATAGAAAGAGCTATTCACCTCTAATCAAAGTGGGATAACATACCTTGGCTGGAGAAACTATGGGGAAGCAGGGAAATATGCTCTTAGTTGAAACTTAAAAGTATGTCATACCTACAAAAGTCAATTCAGCAGTGTCTATCACAATTACAATTGCATTTTTTAAAATTACATGTGAGGTAGTTGCATAATTGTAAATTTAGGAAGGAGATCATTTAAGAACTGGTAAAAGAATGTTTAAATTAATATGGCATTTCTTCAAGTTTTAATTTATTATAAAAAATGTTTTAAAACTGATTTTTCTTTTTCTTTTCATTATAGCCTGAACCTCCAAAGAAACCATCTAACTGGAGAAGAAAACATGAGGAATTTATTGCCACCATAAGAGCAGCCAAAGGCCTTGATCAGGCCCTGAAGGAAGGGGGCAAGCTTCCTCCTCCTCCTCCACCTTCTTATGATCCTGGTACTGTTGTTGACAGTAATGTTCATGTGGGAAAAAATAGTGATAGAATTTTTATAAATTTTAACTTGCTATTAAACTTATTTCATAATAATGGAACATAATAAAGCATGATCTTTAAAATCTTTGTTACAAAATAATGATAATAAATATTGAGGCTTATTAAGACATATCAGTCTTAAACATAGAAATGCATTGTCTTTTTCTCTCAATACTTTTATTTAAACATAAAACATAATATTTTAAAAACTATTATAACTTCAGTGTTAATATTCTAGGAAATATTTTAATTATGCTTATTGTAAGTTGAAAAGTAGTCATTCAGTAAGATCTAGTTCTTTGGAATCTTCTCATTTGGGAAGGGAAAAAATTCATAATATTGCTTCAAAAATGTACAATTCATGTGAGGAAATTACCATATAAACTGATATGCCTAAATTATGCCTACATTCAAGTATTGTTATATTTCCTTAATTGAGTGGGTAAAAGTTGCTTGTTATTGTTAGCAAAAACAAGGCAGGATGCTGGCAACCCCATTTGAGATATTATAAGCTAGTAAAAGATTTAAAATAGCACAGTTGATATTTTAATGTTAATTATTAGAGTAGCATGAAGAAGTAGTTGTTCTAATGTAACAAGTTAACTGCATGAAAATTGTGTTAATATCCTACATTGGGATTTCTTTCTTTTTTCTTTTTTTTTCACTTATATAGTTACTTAATTTTCTTTTTAATTTTATTGTTGTTGTATTACATACATCCTCCCTTTGCTCCCCTCTGTCCCCCTCCCCACACACCCATACCCTCCAAAGTCAATCCCACCTGTTGACCATGTCCATTGTTCCTTTATACTAGGTTCTTGTCTAAGCTGCTCCCCTTCCTTGCCTCTGCCTCCTCCCACTCCACAACGCCTCTCCCCCTGACCACTGAAGGCCTATTCACTGTATTCATATATTTGGTTCTATTTTGCTTGTTGTTAGTTTTGTTCATTATGGTCCCGTAATGGGTGAGATTGTATGATATCTGTCCTTCACTGACTGGCTTACTTCACTAAGCATAATACTCTCCAGTTCCATCCATGTTGTTGCAAACTGTACGAGTTCCTTCTTTCTTTCTGCTATATAGAATTCCATTGTGTAAATGTACCAAAGTTTTTTGATCCAATCATCCACTGATGGGCACTTAGGCTGTTTGCAGCACTTGGCTATTGTAAATAGTGCCACTATGAACATAGGTGTGCATAGGTTCTTATGAATTGGTGTTTCAGGATTCTTTGGGTATAGTCCAAGTAGTGAAATCGCTGGATGAAAAGGCAGTTCCATTTTTAGTTTTTGAAGGAAACCCAATACTGTTTTCCACAGGGGCTGCACCAGCCTACATTCCCACCAGCAGTGTATGAGGGTTCCCTTTGCCCTGCATCCTCACCAACACTTGTTGTTTGTTGATTTGCTGATGATTGCCATTCTGACAGGTGTGAGGTGGTATCTTACTGTGGTTTTAATTTGCATCTCTCTGATGACTAGTGATGTTGAGCATTCTTTCGTATGCCTCTGGGCCCTTTGTGTATCTTCCTCAGCGAGTTGTCTGTTCAGGTCCCTTGCCCATTTTTTAATTGGGCTATCTGTCTCCCTGGTGTTGAGTCGCATTAGTTCTTCATATATTTTGGAGATCAGACCCTGGTCTGAGGTATCATTGGCAATTATGTTTTCCCATACAGTTGGTTCCCTTTTAAATTTTGCTGATATTTTCTTTAGCTGAACAGAACCTTTTCAATTTCATATAGTCTCATTTGTTGATTTGTTCTTTGATTTCCTTTGCCCTTGGTGAAGTATCAGTAAACATATTTTTGCGTAGGATATCCAAAAGTTTACTGCCTATATTTTTCTCCAGGACCTTAATGGTGGCACTGCTTATGTTTAAATCCTTTATCCATCTTGAGTTTATTTTGGTGTATGGTGTAAGTTGGTGGTCTAGTTTTATCTTTTTGCATGTTGCTGTCCAGTTCTCCCAACACCATTTGTTGAAGAGACTATTTTTACTCCATTTGATGTTCCTTCCCTCTTTGTCAAATATTAGTTGACCATAGAGTCCTGGGTTAATTTCTGGGCTCTCTATTCTGTTCCATTGATCTATATGACTATTCTTATGCCAGTACCAGGCTGTTTTGATGACAGTAGCCTTGTAGTATTGTTTGAAGTCCGGTATTGTGATTCCTCCTACCTTGTTCTTCTTTCTCAAGATTGCTGTGGCTATTCGTGGGCGTTTTTGCTCCATATAAATTTTTGAAGTACTTTTTCTATTTCTGTGAAGTCTGTCATTGGTATTTTAATTGGGATTGCATTGAATCTGTAGATTGCTTTGGGTAGTATGGACATTTGAATGATGTTAATTCTTCCCATCCATGAACATGGTATATGCTTCCATTTATTTGTGTCTTCCTTGATTTCTTTCTTCATTGCTCTGTAGTTTTCTGAGTACAGTTCATTTACCTCCTTAGTTAAGTTTATTGCTAGGTACTTTATTTTTCTTGTTGCTATGGTAAATGGGATTTGTTTTCTCGCTTCTATTTCTGTTGTTTCATTATTGGTATACAAAAATGCTTTTGATTTCTGGATATTGACTTTATACCCAGCTATTTTGCTAAATTTGCTTATTAGATTGAGTAAGTTTTTGGTGGAGCCCATCGGGTTTTGTATGTCCACTATTATATCATCTGCAAATAATGACAGTTTGACTTCCTCCTATCCAATTTGGATACCTTTTATTCCCTTTTCTTCTCTGATGGCTATAGCTAGAACTTCCAAAACAATGTTGAATAGAAGTGGAGAAAGTGGACAACCTTGTCTTGTCTTGTTCTTGATGATAGGGAGAAAACTTTCAGTTTTTGTCCGTTTAGTATGATGTTGGCTTCAGGTTGCTCATAGATGGCCTTTATGATGTTGAGGTATGCTCCCTCTATTCCCATTTTGCTCAGGGTTTTTATCATAAATGGTTACCGTACTTTATCAAATGCTTTTTCAGCATCTATTGATATGATCATATGGTTTTTATCTTTCAATTTGTTGATGTGGTGTATTACATTTATTGATTTACGAATGTTGTACCATCCTTGCATCCCTAGGATGAAGCCCACTTGATCATGGTATATGATCTTTGTAATATAATGCTGAATCCGATTGGCCAATATTTTGTTGAGAATTTTAGCATCTATGTTCATCAGAGATATTGGCCTATAGCTTTCTTTCTTAGTTGGATCTTGCCCTGGTTTTGGGATTAAAATAATATTGGCCTCATAGAAAGGGTTTGGGAGTCTTCCCTCTTCCTGAATTTTTTGGTATAGTTTGAGGAGGATAGGAGTTAGTTCTTTTTGAAATGTTTGGTAAAATTCCCCTGTGTAGCCATGTAGTCCAGGGCTTTTGTGCTTTGGGAGATTTTGGATGACTTCTTTAATTTCACTAGTTGTTATTGGCCTATTCAGGCTTTCTGCTTCTTCTGGGTTCAGTTTGGGTATATTATACCTTTCCAGAAATGTGTCCATTTCATCCAGGTTGTCATATTTTTTGTCATAGAGTTGTTTGTAGTAATTTCCTACAATCTTTTGTATTTCTGAGGTACCAGTTGTGATTTCTCCTCTTTCAGTTCTGATTCTATTTATTTGAGTCCTCTACCCCTTTTTCTTGATGAGTCTGGATAAGGGCTTGCCAATTTTGTTTATTTTTTCAAAGAACCAGCTCCTGGACCTGTTGATTCTTCGAATTGTAGTTTGAATCTCTGAGTTATTTAGTTCTGCTCTGATCTTGATGATTTTCTTCCTTCTACTTGCTCTGGGCTTTGTTTGTTGTTGCTCCTCTAGTTCTTGTAGCTTTGTGGTTTGGTTGTTTTTATAAACTTCATGTAACCTTTTTTGGAAGGCCTGTATTGCTATAAATTTCCCCCTGAGAACTGCCTTTGCTGTATCCCATAGGTTTTGGGCTGTTGTGTGTTCATTGTCATTTGTTTCCAGGAACTTTTTGATTTCATCTTTGATCTCATTGTTGACCCCTTCATTGCTTAAAAGCATGTTATTCAGTCTCCAT
>PVIW01011039.1:0-13251 GCA_004026585.1 Noctilio leporinus | reverse complement strand
GTGATTTCCATTTTCCTGTATTTGTGGAGGCTTGTCTTGTGACATACCATGTGGTCTATCTTGGAGAATGATCCATGTGCATTTGAGAAGAATGTATATTTTGCTTCTTTGGGGTAAAAGACTCTGTATACATCAGTTAGGTCCATTTCCTCTAGAGTATTGTTCAATGCCACAACATCTCTGGGGATTTTTTGTTTGGAAGATCTGTCCATTATTGATAGTGGGGTATTAAAAGCCCCTACTATTAGTGTGTTGCTATCTATGTCTTTCTTAAAGTCTTCCAAGATTTTCCTTATATATTTCGGAGCTCCTACATTGGGTGCGTATATGTTTATCAGAGTTATTTCTTCTTGATGGATTGTTCCCTTAAGTATTATGAAATGTCCATCTTTGTCCCTTTTTATGGCCTTCATTGTAAAGTCTATTTTGTCTGAAATCAGTATTGCTACTCCAGCTTTTTTTTTCATGTCCATTTGCTTGATACATATTTTTCCATCCCTTCACTCTCAATCTGTGTCAATATTTTGTTCTGAGGTGTGTCTCTTGAATACAGCATATATGTGGGTCATGTTGTCTTATCCATTCGGCTACCCTATGTCTTTTGATTTGGTACATTTAATCCATTTATATTTAAGTTTATTATTGATTGATACTTATTCATTGCCATTTTCTCGCTTTGTGTCTGTATTTCTCTTTGGCTTTCTCTGTTTCTTTATTTTATTTGTTTACTTATTTTTATAACAGACCCTTTAGCATTTCTTGCAATGCTGGTTTGGTAGAGATGTATTCTTTCAGTCTTTTTTTGTCTGGGAAGCTCCTTATTTCTCCTTCTATCTTGAATGAGAGCCTTACTGGGTAGAGTATTCTTGGTTGCAGGCCTTTGTTTGCCATGACTTGAAATACTTTTTGCCATTCCCTTCTGGCTTGAATTGTTTCTGTTGAATAATCATTTGATAACCTTATTGGAGACCCTTTATATGTTATTTGTCATTTCTTTCTTGATGCTTTTAGAATTCTTTGTCTTTGAGATTAGCCATTTTACTAATAATGTGCCTTGGTGTTGGTCTGTTTGGGTTGATCCTCATTGGACCCTCTGTGCTTCCTGAACTGGATTAATGTTCAATTAATGAGTTGTTTTTTTTGGACACTTCTAAATTTTTATATTCATGTTTTCTCAGTGCCTTAGTTGAGATCTTTTACAGTGCCACAAAATTTGGTTTGTTTTGGGATAATTTGAAGATTGAATTTTAGAAGAAATTTTACTTATAGTATACCTTGCATTTTAGAATGTTTTATGATTGAAGGATTTACTCTTTAATTTTGTATTATGTTAATGAGGTATATTAGTTTTCACTTCTTTATATGTTGGAATCTCTAAAAATAAAACTGTATAAAGTCAAACTGTTTTCTGACAGTTTTCTTTTTATAGAAATAAGACTTTAACTGATCTCAAATTTTAAAATGTACTTTGAATGTAGTATGTTGTTACCACTTAACTAGTCTGCCATATAAAATTATGCATATATGATGAAAATGTAGCATTATAGAAGCAAAAAAGAAACAACATTTTTCATATACTTACTCATATTTTTGTATTAAGAATTTATCTTTTCCCTCCAACTTGATTCTAAGCTGGAAGAACACTGGAATTTATCATATGCTAGCAGACTTTTTGCTTAAATATCTTTTATTAAGTTTGGATAAGTCAAGTTGGGTGGTTATAAGGAAATAAGATATTTTGTTTATCAAATGTTATTTATGCTTATCTTTATGTAAACTTGTAATTCTTTATGTCCCATTTCAAGTTGTTTCTTTTTTTGCTTTAGATTATATTCAGTGTCCATACTGCCAGAGGAGATTTAACGAAAATGCAGCTGATAGACATATAAACTTCTGTAAAGAACAGGCAGCACGTATTAGTAATAAAGGCAAATTTTTGACTGATGCCAAAGGAAAAGCTACTCCTCGGACCCAGGTGAAATGAGCTACTTAATCATTTCTATAAATAGATGAGAAAATGATTTTTTAAGTTTACTGTTTTGTGTTTATTATGTTTTACAGAACATTTAAGTACAGTTTTCTTGCCTATTAAAATTAAGATATTAGTCCTGGCTGGTGGTGCAGTGGATAAGACACTGGCCTACAAACCTAAAGGTTGCTGGTTCGATTCCCAGCCAGGGAACGTAACCAGGTTGCAATCCTGGTTACAAGCTTAAAGGCAACCATATATTGATGTCTCTCTACCTATCCGCCTCTCTTCCTTCCCTTCTCTCTAAAAATAATAAATAAAGTTAAAAAATTAAGATTTTACTCTTCAGGGATTTAGTAAGAATTTTGAATACCTAATTGAAAACAAATAATTAAAATTACTCAGTTTGAAATGGACTTGAGTTAGTAGAGACTTGAAAAATTTATAGATTTTAAAGAGATATTAGGGAAAAAGTAAGAAAAATAAGTAAAAATAGGTAAAGCAAATGCGCAAGAAACCAGAAGAGACAAAGAAGTAAGAAAATGGCAGTAAAATCCTCTTTTGAAAATTATATGAGTACTCAATATTTTCATGCTCTATATGAGTAATGCACATGAGGCAATGAATGTAGGTTAAAATCCAAACTGCTGCTGTTAGCCTTTATTTCTTCATCTGTAGTGGTAGTCTACATGATTATTGTGAGACACAAGTGAAATAATGTCTGTGAAAATGCATAACACACCATTAACTGTATAAGGATTTTATTCTATGAAATTTATTTTTATAATACTGTTGTTTTTCTTAAAGCATATCGTTACACAAAAACATCAATAACGTTGTACTCAAAAGTAAATTTCATTTTTTACAAAGCTTTAATTTATAAATAATTTTTAGTACTATAAATGTAGTAGATAATGAATAAATCTATTTCTCTTGTTACTTATTAATAAAATAGTGAATTAAAAGGCTCCATTAAATTTGGGACCTCTTTGAGAGAATTTTTTAAGTTTTCATTAATATTAGCAGAAATAGAGCACTACACTGTCATCTTCATTGTGGGAAAATAACAATGACTCCTTTCAAATAATTTTAAAACATGTCAATCCGTATCTTTTATATAAATACTTAATAGTAATATGAGCTTTTTATTTTGTTTCAAGAAAAAATTAATATAGCAAAGAAAATACAATAGAATGTATATATTCCAACAACTTGGTGACAAATGATTCATAAATGTAAAATCCAGGTAGTTGATTTTCCCACCTTCAATCAGTGCTGATTCCATTTCCAGTCTTATGTTCCTTTTAGCCTAACACCCCATATTTTCTCATCTCTGTCCATTGTTAACAAGTTTTTATTGACTACTCTCTGTGAATCAGACATGGTAACAAGTATTGGGTTTATTAGTAAACTAAATACAGTACTTTTCTAAAGGTGCTTAAATGTATCCTTGTCATATTTAGCAACTGTACATCAACTAGCATTCAGTATTATCAGTCCTGAGCAGTTTTAGTGTTTCACTGAATTGTCAATTCAAATAAATAGCACTTTTTGCCTTTTTGTAAGAAAGGAATGGCCTCCATGTTCTTTAAGCTTTTCCAATTTCAATTAAAAGTCTTGAGGAATAATAAATAAATCCATGTGCTTTAAGCTTTTCCAATTTCAATTAAAAGTCTTGAGGAATAATAAATATTTTACTAAGGAAATATTAGACTTGTAATCTTCATAAAAACACATGTAATCAGTACCTAATAAATAATTAAATGAAATAGATACTATAATTGTATTAAAATTATTTTGTTATTCTGAATGAACTTAAATAAAATTGTTGATAGCTAAAGTCATCCTGAAAGCCTTTATAGTTCTGGTAGAATTTCAGCAAGATGTTGTAGAATAGACGAAATAGAGCTTAGTGAGGAAGGAGTCAAAGTATCTAGGTCAGGGGAACAGCAGCTTACTGACAAGCAGGTGAGTATGTTTTAAATAAGAGGCATTCATAGTATGAGGATTCCAAAAGGAAACTAACCTGACTAGTTCTTGTTGAAAGTAATAGGAAATA
Source organism: Noctilio leporinus (assembly GCA_004026585.1). Lineage (NCBI taxonomy): Eukaryota > Metazoa > Chordata > Mammalia > Chiroptera > Noctilionidae > Noctilio > Noctilio leporinus. The sequence goes on along the minus strand of PVIW01011039.1, from coordinate 9,223 downwards.
TTATAGGAGATAGATAAGGTTGCACTAGGTTCTAGATAACCTCAGAAAACCTGACAATAAAATTCAATAAAATGGTAGGAGGTCTAATATAAAAAAAGCAGAAAAACAAAGGACCTTTTGAAAGGAATATTGCCTTTTTCTATTTGTAAACCATTAACTTATAATAATAAATTATAATTTGTACATAAAAATCTATAGTACTGATATATACTGCTACTAGAGCCCTTCCTACCTGCGCTCAACCTAAAGACTGGACCTCTCAATATATAGTATGGCATCCTTCATTTATGCTGATCACTTTGCCTTTTTTTAGTAGTTAACAAAATATGAGTGTCATCAATTCTATTTCTTAATTCAGTTTTATAGGCCCTATTTTTAGTAGACATGTCTCTTTCTTTAGTAAATATGTTGACAAATCTTTGTTAAGTCTTGTTTTTCCATATTGCTGTTTATTTTTAAATCTTATATCTTCATTAGTATTTTAGTGGGAGAAACATATTAACAGTTGTCCTTATGAACCAGAAATACTTGTTAGGTTTTTAAAGAAACTGTTGTTATATGGCTTATTTCCAAAGTCTTCTAGTCATTTATTCATCTGACATAATTATTGAAGCTTTTCTATTTGCCATTTGCTTAAAGAACTTCAGTTTTTGGTATAATAGTTCCAAATGTGCATGGTATTTGAGTGTGTGTGTGTATGTGTGACCTTTGTATCAAGATTTATTTTTTTAAGATCACATACTGAATTTCAAAGAGTGATAATGTTTGACTTTAAAATTTGTGTTTAGCCAGCAGCATTTTTATAGGGCTAACACCAATTGTTTGTTATAAAATATGATTTGATTTTTATAAATTGTGTTTAAGATCATTTTCACAAAGTCCTAAGCAATCTAAATGCAGTAGGCTAAATCTTAAGTACATATGCAAGCACAATAATCACCTTATAGTTGAAGCATTGGGCTGGAACTAAAGTGGCATGTCTTATTTCTGTTCAGGTTAAGTTGGGGTGTAATCTTGGGCAAGTACATTTATTTATATCAGAGCAGGTGATAAGATATTTTGTATTCAGTATATGAGCAAAATTAGGCTCATAAGAAACAGTAAAATAGAATTAATAGTGAATCCCTCTAGAGAATGGAACAAAAATAAAAATAAAGTAAGCTCATGTACTCCTATCTTTTCTCAACCTGTATCCCATTCATTTCAGACATGCTGTGGTGAGAACAGTGAAGCTAGACTTGGCTCTATCTCTTCACATTGGGGATATCTAAAAGGCAGCTTTTGTAAAACTTGTCCTTACTGATATGTTATCTTAGGAATTTTTATTAGGAAATTTGGCTGGATTATACATGAGAAATAGAAGACCACACACAGGAACATTTAAAATCCTGGCCTTTAAAGTTGTACCACCTGCTGAGAATCATTGGGTGTCTCTTAACTTTTTCCTTTGGTACTCACTTGGGATTTGAAACCTAACATTGAGGAAATATTTTCCACTAGCACCCCCTGCCCCCTACTGTGAACTTGGAAAATGTGCCCTTTGATTATTTTAGCAGTGGAACATTTGAGCCAAACTTCCAGTACAGTTTTTGAGAAGAAGCATATTTTGAGAAACCTCTCTCTGAGGTGAACTTGAAAAAAATTATTCCTCACATGAGGATGTTTATTGATTGATTGAGAAAGAGAGAGAGATAGAAAGAAAGAGAGAATGAGAGAAATATGAATCAGTTGCCTCCAACCGGGGATCAAACCTGGAACCTAGGTTTGTACTCTAATTGAGAATCGAGCTCCAAACCTTTTGACTTATAGGATGATGCTCCAACTAACTGAACCACCCAGCCAGGGCTGAAGTGACACTTTTGAATCTGTACTCCCTCACCTGGATAACAGTAGCTAATAAGAAGATTGTTCTTTGAAGGGAGTGAAATACGAGTTTTGAAATACTAGCTAACAACAAATAATCAAAAATGATGTTGACAACCTCTTATTTTCATTATTTCAGTATAAGCCATCTTCTCTTAAAAAGTCAAATTCTCCTGGGACCATATCATCAGCATCTTCACGATTACCACAACCAAGTGGCACTAGCAAGAATATTGTAGGTAATGAGATCCATGAAATAACTTGTTTTATTTTTGTTATTAACAGTATTGGTGGAAAAGGAAATGATATAGTGTTCTGTTCTGAATTATTAAAATAGATTTATAATTAGCAAGACATAAGGAGGTTAAATAATTATTTCTGGGTAAAATAAAGTAACTTTCATATTTTATAATCCCCCCCTTTTATTTTTAGCTTCACTACACATCCTTGATGTTGATAAAACATTTGTTCAGAATAGTCAAGTTCTTACTTGGATTATTTGACTATTTTCCCCCTCATTTGTGGGGGGAAAATATACCACTCTATACCACTCTAAACTTGACAGTTTTCACTAACAGACAAATGTTCAATGATTTGAAGAAGATATTGACTAATGAAGTGTACCTTTATTTGTATGTAAATTATAAGAAATATAGAAATAGGAAATAGGAAATGTTGAATTTTTCATAATTGATAACTTGTTTAAATTTATTGTCACAAAGATTTATTGCCACTATATTGTCCTTGTTAAATGCTGTTTTATGTGATTTTTATTTTAGTGTCATTAAGACTAATGTCTTTTTATTGTAAGGTGTGCCTTCAGGTAAAGTGTCTTCTTCAGTTAGCAGCTCTTTGGGAAACAAACTTCAGACCTTATCTCCTTCACATAAAGGGACAGCAGCCCCTCATGCAGGGTAAGTCTGTGTTGAATTTAATTCATTAGTGATGTATACCCACGCAAATACAAACATGTGTATATGCATGTGTATATATATATATGTATATATATATGTGTGTGTGTGTGTAAATAATACTAAGGCTTTATTTTGTTTAGATAATTGGCTTTTTAATTAATCTTAATTCTCTAAGTTCATTTGTCTTTTAATATTGCTGGTCAGATCCACAATCACTGCCTTTGGGGATCTAATTAGTATAAATTAGTATAACCATATTGGATAACTATGTGGTGAATTTATCCAGGATCTTAAGACATTTATATTTTTTTTTATTGAATAATGAGAATCTACACAAGTAAATAATTTTAAATACAAAAGATTTTCATAATATAATCATTAAGTATTATGTATCAGGCACTGTGCTAGACATTTTACATATTATTTTTATTAAAATCATCCCACTATATGAAGAGAAGGTCAGAGAAACAAAGTAATTTGCTTAAAGTTGTGCAGCTGTTGAGTGTTAGAAGTAGAATATAAATCAGGTCTCTTTAGCTCTAAATATTGGTCTATTCTTGTTTTTATTATAATATGTAAAATTATCTATGTATGTCTAGTTTTGTTTGAAGAGCAAATATTGAAAATCTACAAAGGGATATTATGCCACCATAAAAAAAAGAGACACGCTATCCTAAAGAAAGAGAGAGTATCAGTTGAACATATGGTTGAAAAGTAAAAGGTTCTTAACTTCCAATGGTAAAAACTGATTTGATATTTTTCCTCAACTGAATTACTTTATTTATTTTATTTTTTACTATTTAATTTTATTTATTATTTAATTTGATCTTTTATCCTCACCTGAGGACATGCTTACTGATTGAAACATCCACGTGAGGGAGAAACCTCAATTGTTCACCTTCAAATGTGATGCGACCAGGAACCGAACCCACAACTTGGTCATGTGCTCTGACTGGGAGTTGAACTGTGACCTTTTGGTGTGCTGGATGGTACAACCAACTGGGCCACATGGACCAGGAATCTACTGGTCTGACTTTAATAACTAAAATATAGACATAGCCATGTCTGTTTTCACTTACAAAGTCTCTAACCACATCAAAGAGAATTGCCTTCCATGTTAATTTATGTCTGTTTGTAGTGCTATTCATATCTTCATTAACAGTTTATTATGAATTAAAAGTCAACATTTTTCAGTACCTATCCTACTATGCTGGTAATTTAATAAGTTGACAATATTGAGTTGTACTGACACCCAGTGTTCTTAAATAGGGCATATGAGGCTGGCTGGTAGAAGTGAAAGAGGCCCAAACTTTGAATTAGAAAACTAGACTTCAGGGCCCTGCTTTGATACTAAAAAGCTTTGTGACTTTGACTTTGTGCCTGTCACAGAGAACTTTTCTGTCTCACTTTAACCACATCTGTGACTCTGCTTAAACCTTGATAACTGACCTAAGAAAATTTGATCAACATTTACATGATCTCTTGAAAAAAATATGATTTTACTAACAAGCAAAGATTATGAGTACTTAATTTTATATTACAAACTACCTATAATACGATGAAGAGTTCAAAGTTTTTGGTTCTTTTACATCATATTAAACTGTGAAACATAACTATTCAAACCCCAATTGCCCATTTATATATGATCCTTACATGATAAAGGAGTGTCTTGGATACTGAGAAGAGAGCAGTGGTGTTTGTTTCTGGCCAATATTTTCTTGTATTAAATGTATCATTACTGTATTAAACAGAACTATTCATGACTGCTTATGTAGTTATAGACTTCTTTTTTAGAATTATTGAGGTAATGATCTGTTTGTTTCCATGACTAGGTTATAACTTTGTAATCATAACGCTCTGTGTGTCAGCCTTGCTTACATATAGATATAACTACAAAATATTTTATATTGCACAGATATAGGTACTCAATCAAAATTTGACAAATAAATGAAAAAATAATGAAGTAATAAATTAAATCTCTCATTTGTCAGTCTGTTGGCATATCATAGAATCAAGATGCTGGTACTGATGGAATAATTACATGAAGTTTTTATGGCAATTATTATTTTCATTTACCACAGGGGATTTAGGATAGAGTAAAGAAATGAACAATAGGTTCAGTCAGGGATTGACTGGGGGGAATGGGTGGGTAGGGATGGGGACAGAGGAGAGCAAAAAGGGGATGGATATAATACAACAACAAAAAAATTAAAAAAGAAAAAAAAAAGAAATGAAGATATCTGGTTAGCTGAAAAGATCATGAAATTCGGCATCTTCTATGATTAGTAAAATGAAATAATTTCAGTAATTTGGAATTGGTATTATATCAACTTTAATCATATATACCAATGATCTGTGGTATTTAGCATATAATGGAATCATACTATGGACAAATTTATCCTTGTACTTAGAAAAATTCTCATATGTGCTAATTAATTTCTAGATAACCTGTGAGTCAACTAATTTTAACAATTTTTCTAAAATTAATCTGTTGTTGTATTACAGTGTCCATATTTTCCCCTATTGCTTTCCTGTGACCCACCCCATGCCATAACCTCTCCCACAGTCAATCCCCAATGTTGTCCATGTCCATAATAATTTATACTAGTTCCTTGACTAAACTCGTTCCCTTCTTACCCTCTTCCCAGCCCCCTTTCCTCTGGTCACTGGCATTAGATTCCTTGTTTCTATGACTCTGGTTTTATTTTGCTTCTTTCATTGTTTTGTTCATTGGTTTCCTGTATTAGGTGAGATTATATGGTATTTGTCTTTCTCTGCCTGGCTTATTTCACTAAGCATAATACCCACTAGTTCCATCTATGCTGTCACATGAAGCAGGAGTTCCTTCTTTCTGCAATGATCCATTGTTAAATGTACCAAAGTTTTGTGATCCATTCATCTGCTAATGGAGAATTAGGCTGTTTCCAGCACTTGGCTATTGTAAATAGTGCTGCTGTGAACATAAGGGTGCATAGGTTCTTTCGGACTGATGTTTCAGGATTCTTTGGGTATAATCCTAGTAGTGGAATTGCTGGATCAAAAGGTAGTTTCATTTTTAGTTTTTTGTGGAAATTCCATGCTGTTTTCCCTAGTGACTGCACCAGTCTACATTCCCATCAACAATGCACTAGGGTTCCCTTTTCTCCACATCCTCACCAACACTTGTTTCTTGATCTGTTAATGATCGCCATTTTGACAAGTGTGAGAAATATCATTGTGGTTTAATTTGCATCTCTCTGATGGCTAGTGATGTTGATTATTCTTTCATAGGCCTCTGGGCCCTTTGTATGTTCCCCTCAGAGATATGTCTGTTTTTAAATTGAGTTGTCTGTCTTCTTGGTATTGAGTTGTATTAAGTTCTTTATATATTTTGGAGATCAAACCATTGTCTGAGTTATCGTTGGCAAATGTTTTCCCATTCAGTTGATTCCCTTTTTTCTTTTTTAATTTTTTAAATTAATATATTTAATTTATTTTGCTATTACAGTTGTCCCAATTTTTCCCCCTTTGCCCCCCTCCACACAGTACCCCATTTCGTCCAGCAATGTCCCCCTTTAGTTCATATCCATGAGTCATGAATATCAGTTCTTTGGCTTCTCTATTTCCTTTGTTCTTCTTAACATCCTCCTGTCTATTCTGTAACCACCAATGTGTACTTTTTATTTTTTCCTTTCACATCCAAAAAATTCACTATTTAATTACTGCCTTCTGTCAGCTTTTTCTTTTACTTTTTAAGATTTTATTCATTATTTTTAGAGAGAAGGACAGGGAAGAAGGAAGAAAGGGAGAGACACATCATGTATGGTTGCCTTCCACCTACCTCCATCTTGGGTTCTGGCTGGGGAATCAAATCAGTGACCCTTGAGTTCACAGGCCATCGCCAATCCCCTGGGCCACACCAGCCAGGGCTTGGTTCCCTTTTCATTCTGCTGAAGTTTTCTTTGAGCAGAAACTTTTTAGTTTGATGTAGTTCTGTTTATTTATTTGTTCCTTTATTTCCCTCACCTTAGGAGAAATATTGGTGAAATGTTGCTGCATGGGATATCTGCAATTGTACCATCTATGTTTTCCTCTAGGACTTTAACAGTGACATTGCTTATGTTTAAGTCCTTTATCCACCTTAAGTTTATTCTGATGAATGGTGTAAGTTGATGGTCTAGTTTCATTTTTTTGCATGTCCCTATCCAGTTCTCCTGACACCACTTATTGAAGAGGCTATTTTTACTCCATTTAATGCTTCTTTCCTCTGTCGAGTATTAATTCAATAGAGATCTGGGTGTGTTTCTGGGCTCTCTGTTCTATTGATCTATAAGTATATTCTTATGCCAGTACCAGACTGTTTTGATTACAGTAGCCTTGTAGTATAGTTTGATGTACAGTGTTGTGTTTCTTCCTACTTTGTTCTTCTTTCTCAAGATTGCTGTGGCTATTCATGGCTGTTTTTGGCTCCATATGACTGGAGTGTTTGTTCTAGATATGTGAAATTGGTAATTGCTATTTTAATAGAGATTGCATTGAATCTATAAATTGCTTTGGGTAGTATGGACATTTTCATGATGTTAATTCTTCTCATCATGAATATGGTATATACTGTCATTTATTTATGTCTCCCTTAATTTATTTCTTCAGTGTTCTATAGTTTTCTGAGTATGGATCTTTAACCTCCTTGGTTAAATTTATTTATAGGTACTTTATTTTTCTTGTTGCTATAGTAAACAGGATTTTTTTTCCAGTTTCTCTGTTATTTCATTGTTGGTATACAAAAATGCCTTTCATTATTGTATATTGACTTTGACTCCAGCTGTATTTCCAAATTCAGTCATTAGGATGAATAGTTCTTTGGTGGAGACTAGGGTTTTTATTTTTTTAAGTTAATTTTATTTGTTATTGTTGTGTTACAATTGTTTCAGTTTTACCCCTTTTGGTCTCCCTTGCCCACCTCCCTGCCCCCACTCCTTCAGTCAATCCCCAGCTCGTTGTCCATGCCCATGGGTCTTCCTTTCTAGCTCCTCATTTGAACCCTTTCCCTGCTTCCCCCCTTCTCTCCCTCCCTCCACCATCATTCTGTTCTGCGTTTTTGTTTGTTTTTTTTTTTTAAGATTTTAAAAAATTTATTATTGTCAAAGAGAGGGGAAGGGAGAAAGGCAGAAAGAGAGAGAAATATCAATATATGGTTGCCTTTCACTTGTCTCCAGCCATGGCTTGCAACCTGGTTATGTACCCTGGCTGGGAAGTGGAACCAGCAACCTTTAGGTTTGCAGGCTGGTGTCTATCCACTGAGCCACCAGTCAGGGCCTTTTTTTTCTTTCCATATCTCTTGCTTCTTTCTACTCACCAATATGTTTTGTTCATTAGTCATCTATATTAAGTGAGAATATATGACATTTAACTTTTGCTGCCTGGCTTATTTTACTAAACATGATACTCCTCATTCCATTCATGCTATTGCAAATGGTAGAAGTTCCTTCTTTCTAGGACTCTTCTAGGACTCTTATGGTGACACTGTGTATGTTTTCTTCTGTTTTCTTCTGGGACCGTAATGGTGGCACTGTTTACATTTAAGTCTTTTATCCATCTTGAGTTTATTCTGGTGTATGGTGTCAACTGGTGGTCTAGTTTCATTTTTTTTGCATGTTCCTGTCCAGTTCTCATAACACCACTTGCTGAAGAGGCTATCTGGCTTCATTTTATTTTCCTTTCCCCCATTGTCCAATATTAGTTGCCCATAAAATCCTGGGTTTATTTCTGAGCTCTCTACTCTGTTCCATTGATCTATTTGTTTTCTGCCAGTATCAGGCTATTTTGATTACTATGATTTTGTAATACAGTTTGATATCTGGTATTGTGATTCCTCCTACTTTGTTCTTTTTTCTCAAGGTCGCTGTAGCTATTAGGGGTTTGTTTCTGACTCAGTGTAAATATTTTAAGTATTTGTTCGAGGTCTGTGAAATATGATGTTGGTATTTTAATAGGGATGGAATCTATAGATGGCTTTGGGTGGTGTGGACATTTTTATGATGTTAATTCATCCCATACATGAATATAGTACATGCTTTCATTTATTTGTATCTTCATTAATTTCTTTCTTCATTAATTAGTTTTCCGAGTACAGGTCTTTTACTTCCTTGGTTAAGTTTATTCCTAGGTACCTTATTCTTTTTGTTGCTATAGTAAATGGAAATTTTTTTCTAGTTTCTTTCTCTGATGTTTCATTGTTGATGTATAAAAATACTTTTGATATGTGGACATTGACTTTATATCCAGCTATTTGCCAAATTAGCTTATTAGGTTGAGTAGGTTTTTGTGGAGTCTGTAGAGTTTTGTTTTATTTTTTTTTTCTTTTAATTTTATTGTTATTACATCCATCCCTTTTTTTTCTCCCCTCTGTCCCCCTCCCCACCCACCCTTTCCCCCCAAAGTCAATCCCACCTGTTGTCCATGTCCAT
>PVIW01011038.1:0-40129 GCA_004026585.1 Noctilio leporinus | reverse complement strand
AGAAGGAGGAGAAGGAGGAGAAGAAGAAGAAAATTAAAAACTCATTTGGAAAAAAATAATGAAGAAAAAACTTCCCTAATATGGCAAAGGAAATAGACATACAAGCCCAGGAAGCACAGAGTCCCAAACAAATTGGACCCAAGGAGGGTCAAACCAAGACACATCATAATTAAAATGCCAAAGGCTAAGATAGATAATGTTTTTAAAAATAATTTATTCCTGTTGTATTAGTTGTTCCATTTCCCCCCACCATTCTCCCCTGCTCCACCCACACCATCCCCTCTGCCTGTCAATCCCCACCTTGCTGTCCATGCCCATGGGTAATTTATACTAGTTCCTTGACTAAACGCTTCCCCTTCTTTCCCTTTTTCTCCCCCTCCCTTCTGGTCACTCTCAGTCTGTTCCTTGTTTTCATGCCTCTGGTTTTATTTTATTTGTTTATTCATTTTGTTCATTAGTCCCCTGTATTTGGTGAGATCATATGGTATTTGCCATTTGTCGCCTGGCTTATTTCACTAAGCATAATACTCTCTAGTTCCCTCCATGCTATCGCAAAAGGTAGGGATCAGTTCTTTCTTTCTGCTGCATAGTATTCCATGGTATGAATGTACCAGTTTTTTTATCCATTCATCGGTGGATGGGCACTTAGAATATTTCAGCATTTGGCTATTGTAAATAGTGCTGCTATGAACATAGGGGTGCATAGGTTCTTCTGAACTGGTGTTTCAGGATTCTTTGGTTATAAGCCTAGCAGTGGAATCGCTGGATCAAAAGGTAGTTTCATTTTTAGTTTTTTGAGGAAATTCCATACTGTATGTTTTCCACAGTGGCTGCACCAGTCTGCATTCCTACCAACAGTGCAGTAGGGTTCCCATTTCCTTCACATCCTCGTTTGTTGATTTGTTAATGATTGCTATTCTGACAGGTGTGAGGTGGTATCTCTCTGTAGTTTTAATCTGCATCTCTCTGATGGCTAATGTTGAGCATTCTTTCATATGCCTATGGGCCCTTTGTATATCCTCCTTGAGAGAAGTACCTGTTCAGGTCCTTTGCTCAGTTTTTAGCTGGGTTATCTGTCTTTCTGGTGTTAAGGCATACAAGTTCTTTATATTTTGGAGATCAAACCCTTATCTAAGGTATCATTGGCAAACATGTTTTCCTATACATTTGGTTCCCTTTTCATTTTGCTGATGTCTTTTTTAGCTGAGCAGAAACTTTTTAGTTCAATGTAGTCTCATTTGTTTATTTGTTCCTTTATATCCCTTGCCCTAGGAGAAATATTGGTGAAAATATTGCTACATGGGATATTTGAAATTTTACTGGCTATGTTTTCCTCTAGGACTTTTATGGTGGTACAGCTTAGTTTTAAATATTTAGTTTTAAATATTTTATCCACTAAAGAGAGAATCTTAAAAGCAGCAAGAGGAAAGAAGAGAGTTGCCTACAAAGAAGTTCCCATAGGACTGTTAGCTGATTTCTCAAAAGAAACCTTGCAGGCTAAAGGGATTGGCAAGAAATATTCAAATTGATGAACCTACAACAAAGATTACCTATCCAGCAAAGCTATCATTTAGAATGGAAGGGCAGATAAAGTACTTCCTAGACAACATAAAGCTAAAGGAGTTCATCATCACCGAGCCCTTATATGAAAGGTTAAAGGGAAGGAACTTATTTAAGAAAAAGAAGATCAAAAGTATGAACAGTAAAATGACAACTCATAACTATCAATCAAAAACTGATTCTAAACTGAATCTAAAAACCAAAAACAAAAACAAACTAAGCAAACAACAGAACAGGAACAGAATCATAGATATGGAGATCATATGGAGGGTTATCAGCTGGGAAGGGGAAGAGGGAGGATGGGGGGGGAAGCACAGGAATTAAGCAGCATTATTGGTAGGTACAAAATAGACAGGGGAATGTTAAGAATAATAAGGAAATGGAGAAGCCAAAGGACTTATATACACAACCCACAACATGAACTAAGGGGGCAAGGGTATTGCTGGAGGGAAGGGCATACAGGGCAGAGGGTGCAAAGGGGAAAATGTTGGGACAACTGTAATAGCGTAATCAATAAAACATACTTAAAATAAATGTAATATGTGAAACAATGTACGAAGTAATTTAAAAAGATGATATACAGCATATTTCACTTGTTGATGACTCCAAATTTATATCCTATTTTATAGTTTTGGGTATCTATTGTTTTCCACACTACTAGTTCATAACCATACACTCATCCTAGACCTTTTTCCTGACCTTAAACACATATAGCCAAATGCCTAATGGACATTTGCATTTGGAGGAAATGAAGAATTATGATTGGGCCAGCGGGTTAGCATTTGCTAACAAAGTGTGTGTAATCCGTAGCCATCTGTGCACTGGCAAGTCAAAATGAAGTTCAATCCCTTTGTGACTTCTGACCTGAGTAAGAACTGTAAAAGGCATTTCAATGCACCTTCCCACATTCGCAGGAAGATTATGTCTTCTCCTCTTTCCAAAGAGCTGAGACAGAAGTACAATGTTCAATCCACGCCCATCCGAAAGGATGAAGTTCAGGTTGTGTGAGGACGTTACAAAGGGCAGTAATTGGCAAAGTAGTCCAGGTTTACAGGAAGAAATATGTCATCTACAACGAGTGCAATGGGAGAAAGCTAATGGTACAACTGTTCATGTGGGCATTTACCCCAGCAAGGTAGTTATCACCAGACTAAAACTGGACAAAGACCGCAAAAAGATTCTTGAACGTAAAGCCAAATCTCACCAAGTAGGAAAGGAAAAGGGCAAATACAAGGAAGAAACAATTGAGAAGATGCAGGAATAATGTAATCTTTTATATAACTTTCATTAAAAACTTGAAGAGCCAAAAAAAAAAAAAAAAAGAATTATGATTGGCAAGGACATTATCTACAGCAAGTTGAATCATTAAAACCAGACCAAGCCTTCAAGGCCCCCACCTAAGAATGTGTGAGACTGTATCATAGTATAATGAGTAGATTTTATCAGACAAAACAGATACACCCCTGCCTGCTATGGGAATCTAGGAACAAGTATTTAACCTCCCTAATTCACATTAGAGGTGACCCAATATACTTGTAACTTGTTCCTAGATTCCCATAGCAGACAGGTAGCATATCTGTGTGCGTGTGTGTGTAAATGTATATACCATTATCTAGCTCACAGGACCACTGTGAGAAGGGAATAAAAACCTGTGAAGTATAGTGTCAAACAGTATCTGATGTAAGAGCAGGTACTTAGGAATTGTTTCCTCCCTAAAACTGCCTCCTTTGTCTTCTGTGAGATGACTTTGACATAAATGAAATAGCATAACAATGAATCATAAATGTAGTAGCAACATTTAAAAATGAGTATTATACTTTATCTAGGATTCAGGGCCTTTCTGTTTTGAGCAATAAGTTATATAATGCAGGTAGAATAAGAGAAAACTAATTCCTCTTATATTAAACAGCTTATAGAAACCATTACCTTTTTAACATATTGAGAGTTTACATTTCACAATGAGTGTGACTGTGAATACATGTATAATCTGTTAGTTATCTTTTTGTATATATAGGCCTTATTTCTGCAATGTGACTATAAGTTTAAGGCTTTTGTTTTCATTTGAAGTCATAAATGGATCTAAGCAGATACTAATGAACAAATTAGCTTCCTAAGGATAAACTGGTTCACTAATTTCTCAAGTAAAATGTTGAAAGTGCCCCATCTACACAAAATAAAAATCAACAGGCATTTTCAGCTCACAATGTAGCATTTGACCCCCCACGAGACTATCATAGGTAATATTGCTAAAGATGTAATTTATTATGTGCACTGTAATAAGGCATTGCACAAGGTTCTTTTAGAAGACAGACAATTATATTTTGGAGATTTTTCTGTGTTCTTTTATTTCTGAATCATTTTACATTGTTTCAATAATTACTTTAACATCACGGAAAATGGCCATGAGTGTACTATAACTCAAGTGATTGGCAACTACTAAGCCCTTTCTGATATGCTTCTTTATATTAATAAATATGGCTGTGGCACTGACAAGATTGGCTTTTGCTTTTTTCTGGTTAAAGACTAGTTTTAATGCTGCTAATGCCTTTGTACTGATCATGTATTTAGCGGCAGCTGGGTTTTCAGACATATTCACAAGTACTTTCAAAACAAGATTTCTGGTTTCACAGTTTCCCTGGGAAAGCAAATGAAAAAGCTCTGAAAAGTAATTGGTCACAACACGGTGATACATAGGATCTGAAGTCATTCGCCCTAATATTTTTAAGCCAGAGTGCTGTTCAGGTGAGTTCAAGGGAAAAGACATAGTTTCCTTACACATATATTTAATATGCAAATCAATCTTGCGGCGTGCTTCATTCCAAGAAGGGGAATTCGATGTAATTACAGTCTTTTTTCTCATTTCAGAAGAAGGAGAACTAAGGAAGCTTTCAATAAGTGTCACTACACCTACCTCTTTAATGAACTCTTGGGCAAATGGATGAACATCAATAATCCCCATTGCAGTTTGAGCTATTTTATGAATGAGAGGATCAGTAGTTGACTTAAGTAAGGTAACAAGTTTCTCAAATTCTTCAGAATTCATGTAGCATTCCCTTTTGCAAGGGCAAGCAAATGGCTTAATCCCATTCAACTCCCTGACCCTGATTTGTTGTCTAATCTCCTCTATGGTCTGACTACAAGGATGAGAATCAGATGGGTACTCTGGGAGAGGTTGTAAGCATGAGGGTGTGCTGTCAGAAAGACACACTGCTGTCCCAGGCAAAGAATTAGTATTTTTTTCAGCTGAGGCCAGCACAATATTTGAAGGAGGCTTTATCTCAGATGGGACTTGGGATCTAAGTCTTAACACTGCTGGAGTTACAGCAGGAGCTTTGGGCCAGATAGTTACCTCAGACCAGTCCTTGGGCCTATTTTTTTCATTAATTTCATCTACAGGCTGGGGTCTAACTATTCTGCTCACAGGTTTAGGATTAGGGTCAAAACTAGTTTCATCTCCATCCCAAAACCAGTTCCCAATAACATTCTCTTCCTCCTCTTCAGCCCCTCGCCTAGCCTTATAGCTAGCCCCAGCCACAGGCTCTAACTTCTCTGCACAGAATGAAGCACCAACACCTACTTTATCTTCATCCTTAGCACTGGAATTACTACCAGTGTCTTCTCCATTCCAGAACCAGGGACCAACACTGGTTTCTTCCTCATCCCAGAACCAGGCATCGATACCAGCCTCATCTTTACATGTGGATCTGGTCTCGGCACTAGTCTCAGCCACAGAACAACACCGAGATACTTGAGTGGCTCCATCTTCAACTTTGGGACTGAAATCTGTCAGGGCTTCTTCTTTCATCTCAGTAACAATCTTGTTCTCAGACACTGCCTTCATCTCTGCCACTGCATTTCCCTGAAACCCTGGCTTGGCTATTGCTTTAGCCTGGGTCTTGGCTATAGGTCTGACTATGTCAGTAGCCTCCCTCTTTGTTTTAGCTTCTACACCAGTCCTATTTTCAGTTTTGGCCTTGTTTCTACTCCTAGTCATGGTTAAACCCCAGTTATAGCAATAGCCCTATAGTTATTGCCTTGTTCTCAATGTGTCCCAAGTCAATATCTTGACAAACTTTCACTGGGTCTGAGACAATTGTCAGTTTAGCAGTCACACTGTCCCCTTTCCAAACACAAAGCCTCTGTCAATGACAGACAGGGGAAGAGGCACTCAGATTGAAGGAAGATGATGGCTCCTAAGCGCAGACCTGTTGAAAGTGATAATCTTCTGCCACTCCAAGGCCACCACAGCAATCACTGAAGACAGACCTAAGGTGGAAAAAAGAAATGGACTTTGAGCTTCTTCTAAGTGTGTTCATCTCCATAGGCAGCCACACAAGACGTGAGAGAGTAGAAATGGACTGTGTGATAGAAGTGAAATTGCAGATGTCTGTTACCTCATTTTATCCCTTCCACACTCCCCCTAATGCCCAACAATGTCCTTCCCAGGCACTACCACATTCTCCTCTGCATTAAGTAGGAGAATGGATGATCAGAAAGTTTGCTGAAAGTGAGAGTGCATCTAGCCCCTTTGGTATATACCACTATACGCTATAGGTCTATCCAGGTGGGCCTCACACCAACCTGCACTGATCTCCTTCCTTCTTATTTTGCTTCCAGTGTTAAGACCTACAGCTGAAATCACATGCAGACCTATGGACAAAAACACTGGAGGGAATGGAATTCGGAGTTTTGGTGGATAGACATGCACTTCAGTTTTTAAACCTAATACCTACATTTCCAAATCTGGGGCTTTTGTTATACAGTTGACCCTTGAACAATGTGGGCGTTACAGGTACTGACTTCCTCTGCAGTTGAAAATCCATGTATAACTAAAGTAGGTTCTCCACATTATGTGGATTCCCAAACAGAAAGTTGAATCTTGTACAATGCCATGTTTGTTCAAGGGTCAACTATGTTTCTCACTTCCTTGGTCCTCTTCATGGCTCCCTTCCCCATTTCTTGGGTGCCTATTAATAACTCCGTAGGCACAATCCTGGCTCACTCCATCCCTATTTTCTATTCACAAATGTGAGGGCAGAGCTGTTTAGAATGATGGAAGACAAGAGCTTCAAGATATAATGTTGTCTCATTCACTTGCCAACAGCCAATTCCCATATATAATCAATAAAGGGCCTCATGTTCACTTACCTTGGATCCAGATGAACAATTTTGGTCCCCTTTCTTAATTAAAAGTCAACAGCTACTTCCAAACTTCTACAGGAATCTATAAACAAACAAGCCTACAGATAGACAAACAAGGAGAGGAGAGAAAACAGAAGAGATTGAAATGGTCTAAAACCCATGACAAGTGTTATAACATATGCTTTTGTACATTCAAGGCCATGTTAAATGTCTTCCACCTGTCTTGCTCTGCTCAATGATTCCCCATCCCTTCATTTAAGACCTGTAGCTTGTCTACTTACACCTTCCAACTCTGGAGTCAGTCATTTTTCCAAGCACAGGCCATATTTTTTTCCTTGAACAAAAATATGAAGTGCAAGAGTGAGTGGTGGAAAATAGGCAACAGTGGCACAGTGGATAAGGTGCCAACCTGCAAACCCAGAGACCACTGGTTCTATATATACCCACCCAGGGTACATACCCAGGTTGCAAGCCATGTCTCAAGGCAGGTCCGTGGCTGGAGGCAGGTGAAAGGCAACCATACATTGATGTCTCCCTCCCTCTCTGCCTCTTTCTCCTTTCCCCTCTCTCTAGAAATTAATAAATAATAAAAAAAATTTAAAAATGTGGACTGTTATTTCAATAAAATCTTTGCATGCTCCTGCCCTTTCCCCTTCTCTATGTATCCACAGTTCTACCTTATTCACCACCTATGCCACCCAACCCACACAGCAGATCTCAGGAGATGCTATCTCTTCCACCAAAGAACAGTCCTCTAGCTGGAGAAATGTAATACCATACAGAAAGAGGGAGGAGTATTCAGGAAACCACCAAGAAAATATGTTGGCAATAACACAAAAAAACTCAGATTAGTGGATAGATACCCAGAGTTCAAGTCCTAACACTTCTTTTTTAAGAATCAGTTAATAAGCAAATAAATATCTCTCAACTCCCATGATTCCTTGGGTATCCACTCCTAAGAACACCACAAAACCTTTTGTGTGACTGTCTCTGCACCAAAATGAGCAGGGCTGTGAAAGGAATATGGAGATAGAGTTTAGGTTTCCTGAACTAGAAATTAAATAAGCTAACTACTGACTTCATGCATTCAAAATGCACTCTTCAGGAAACTTTCACCTCTATTCTGAACTGCCATATTAAAATGGTCTGGGATGTTGAGTAAACAGAACCTGGATGAGAAAGATGGATTAATTGCATTTACATGGGCTCCTCATCCTGTAGTTTACTTGCATTTAATTTGGTGCAAGACCTAAACATGGGAGGTAGTGAAACTGTTGTATTAAGAGGCACATAAACATTTTACTTTAGTGTCTTAAAATACATAGCTCTGCTTTTGTTGAAATCGCCAGACCTACCATACAGACAGGAGACTTAGGCATCAATGAAGAGCCTGTTGGAAGGGAGAGGACCCAGGCCCTGGGGCCTGTTCCAAAATCAGAGGCCAGATTACCCAACGCCATGCCCTCATTCCCCTGCAGCCCAGCTCCCGCTCCGCCATTTCCCCTGTTGGGGAGAGGGCTTCCCCCACAGCCCTCTCCCAGTACAGACACTGTAGAAGCCGAGGTGGGCGCCCGAATAGCTGGCTGGGAAGCAGCCAGCGTGGTTCACCTCCGCAGGACCACAGGGCCTCTTTAGCCACCCCAGCATCCTAGGCCCAGCCCGCACCAGTCTCCACCACCTCCTCACCAGGGTTCCCTCGCGCTGTGCACCTGCATCTAATGGGCCCGCTCCCACCAGCCGGGTCAGGTCTGATCAGGTCACCTCCTCCTCACCAAGCTGCCAGGACCTGGACATGGGCTGCAAGCTAATGGAGAGTCGGGGGAGGTGCCCCCGCCCCCACTTCCCTTTACAGGCTCAGGGCCTGGTGGGTCATTTCCTGACAGTGCGCTTCAAATTGCAAAGAGGGTGGGGGGTGGGGTGTATCCCCTGCCACTACGCGCAGCTGCACCAAAACTGGCAAGGACTACGCAGGATGCAGCACAAACCACTGGCAGTGAGGGGGAAGCAACACAGGGCCTGGCAGGGAGGAGCCCTAGCCTGCCTCTGTGGACCATCGTTGGCCCCCTACCTGGCAACCACCCTCACGTTCCTGGCACTACACTATATGGGGAGGATAGGCGGGGATCCGGGGATCTGGCTCAGGAGGTCAGAAGAAGCTGCATTGGAAGCAGCAGCGGATGGATATACAAACTGCCCCTTGGTACCTGTGAATTCTGAGCTGCTCTGCCTACCTGCCTGCTTCCCTCTCCCTCATACTCCTTCCCCTATCACACCCGCCATCCTTCCTGACTGTGGGTTGGGATGGAAATTGCTATCTGAAGCCAGATCACCCTTGCCTGCCATCTTGGGGTAGCATCCAAGGTTTTCTTTTATTGTTCACGAGTGAGGGAGGGGAGGAAGGCAGGAGGGGCTGCGATAGAGGCCTCCTCATGCGCTCCTCTTCTATTGGAGGGCAGACCTAGAGCTCTAACCCTAGGAAACAATGTACTGCACTGGGCCCAGAACCATTCTTTCTACCACACTGGTTCCCTCCCCCATTCAAAATGGTTACACATGGTGCCTATTTGTAGTCCCTACGGTTTCCCAACAGTTCCTTTCCGTCAGGACCCACACTGGTCAAACAATCCTGTCTGTTGCCCCACAGACAAGTGTCAAGCACCAGAAAGGGCAGGTCCTGTCTTCTCTCCCTCTGTTCTGTCAGGTCTTCTCTTTCTGTCACGTCCAAGCTCTCATGATCTTTGGCAGTGTGGAACTGTGGCAAGGATTGGGACCAGGTTGGCTCTCAGCCACTTCCCATACACACGTGTCTAGTTTATTCATTAGAACTGTTAACACATTAATCATACATATTTTATTATTTAATCATACATATTTTAAATTCCCTGATAATCATACAACCTTTATGTCTGAGTCTAGTTCTGATGTTTGCTTTGTATTTTCAAACTGTGCTTTTTTCTAGTCTTTCAGCATGCTTCTTAGTTTTTTGTTGAAAGCTGGATATGATGCACTGGGCAACGGGAACTGCAGTGAACAGACCCTTAGCAACACATTTTGTGAGGATGATTAGCAGCTGAGCTGTGTGTAACGTCTTCTGCTGTAGCTGTACATGCCAGAGACTTCAAATTCCTCTATTGGCCTTATTTTTGTCTTACCTCTTATCTTTTGGCTTCCCTAAGGACTCCATGCAGAGAGTCTGCATGTTACAGCTCTTTTAGTTATATTCCATTCCTATTATACTGGAGGTTTGTGTTGTGATAAAAATGTGTGGAAAGGTGCTCTATAATCTTTTTAAATTCCAGTCCTTTGTGGGCCTGTGTCCTTCACAAATATTTCATTTCTTAGCTTCTTTCTCCCCCTTGCATGAGAATGGAAGACCAGAATCGGTTGGTTAGGAAGAATGCATTTCCCTCAGCGGGGATGAGGCTCTGGGAAAGTCTTTTACACTGCAGAGTGGGCCTTTGCCATGGAGAAGGCTCTGGGTGTAATTCATAAGAGCATACTTCCCCTCCCACAGCCAGACCCATAAGGAGATCTTTCTGGGATCCCCATTGTGAGAACTTGCCGAAGTTCCTGGATTTAAAGCCCACTAAACTTCTAAGACTGCAGGCTGGGTTTCTCACTCTCACACTATTCCACTCTCACTAATTTGTCAAAATTACTATTTGTCTTCACCCTTGCTTATGTCTCTGTTTGTGCTCTATGTGAAGAGAGAGACAGAGGCTATGACTCTTTGGATTTGTCTTTTCTCAGCTTTTGTTCTGGTTATAAGTACAAGAGCAATGACTTCCAAACTCTTTATATGTCAATTGACACTGGAAGTTTGGATTATGGATTTTAACTGGGTAGCTAAAGTCCAGTGAACAGCTTTTGTCCTCTTCTTTTCAGCTGAACTTCAGATCTGGAAATAAAGTTGCTCTTGAAAACCTAGCCACTCCATAAACATTAGCTGTGTTCTCTCCCAGACAGTGAAAATTTATATGGCTTCCTGAATCTGTCATCACAACCTCCAATCTGCCTGGAGTGCAGATTAGAATTCAGACTTCCTGAATCAAAGATTCTGGTGGTGAGGTCTGAATAACAGTAATTCAACCATAGGAGAAGAAAGTCTTCTCTGTCACCACCAGCAAGAGTCAGTGCACTACACTACTAGGTGCTTGCTTTGACTAGAGTAACCAGTTTTTGAGCCCTGGAAACTAAAAGGAGGGTACATGGTAGAGTTGGGACTTTCTCCTCTGGGCTCTACTCTGGGACTTGGCTATTGACTTCAGAGCAACTATTTGTGTCACTCAGGAAAAAGTACTTCATAATTTTGTAACTTGGTTAATTCATTCCTCAATGGAGGCTGGTAATAGCTACTTCACAGAATTCCTGTACACACTAAATCAGAAACTTTATAATATTCTGAAATACCTCATATATCAGGTCTTTCTACTTCCTTTAAAAAATATGATCTAGTCACATTATGGGGGGGGTAGGTTGGGCTAAGTAGGAAAAAGTAGATAAGAACTCCATGGTGGCTTTTAGTATCTTAATTGCTAAGACATTGCCCTGTGCTCTGTTACAATAACCTCAGTGCTTTGTAATAGTCTGTTTAGCCTACCATAACTAATCCCTTACCAAGAGAACACCATTTCTTTTCATAAGTATGCCTCCATCCTCCTTGTGGTCATGTACCACAGGGAGGTTGATCTCAGTTTCAGGAGTGTGTCTGCACTGTCTAGGGGTAATCAATCCCTTTGTTACTCTCTGGTTCAGGAAGGGTTGATGATCTAACTCATTCAATGAAATATTAGGAGAAGATGGAAAAAAAACCAAACTAGGAGAAGTGTCTTCTTCACTCATAGGAAAATGCCATCAGAGGTAACTGTCTCCTTTTCTTTTTTCAGGAAGTTGTTTGACTCCTAGAATTATTGCAGCCACCAAGCTTCCAACCTTAGGATGAAAGCTGGTATTGTGAATGGCAGAAGGAGATGTTAAGAAGCCAAGACCCTAGCCGAATCAAACCAACATCAAGGCCTCAGTACTTCCAATCTGTGGATCATAAATTTTAAAAAATATTTAATTTTTAAATTTTATTTATTATTTTTAGAGAGAGGGGTAGGGAGAGAGGCAGAGAGGGAGAGAGACATCAATGTATGGTTGCCTTTCACCTGCCTCCAGCTATGAACCTGGCTGGGAATCGAACCAGTGACCTTTGGATTTGCAGGCTGGCACGCCTTGTCCACTGGGCCACCAGCCAGGGCTATAAATTTCTTTATTAAGTTCGTTTTAGTTGAGTTACTCGTTATATGAAAATGGAACAATCTTAAATAATATATGTATACTCAGGCACAGAACAACTCTTCAGTGGGTAATAGTTCCTGACTTTTGTCTGTCAGTGAGAACCTACTTCTTAAACCAAGTGGCAGAATTTGTGTTTCCCTGTGAAAGGAAAACTGTAGATTCTGAATGCCTTGCTTAATGGTTGTGAGAGGTCTGACAACTGTGACTGCCTTCTGCTCTAGACTTAAAAGGAAAGCCTTAGGCAGAAAACTTAAACCCTTACTTATCTAGGGAGTTCAGAGGTACAGTAAATACTTAAGCTTATAGATAAGCCTGGTTTCAATTTGGAGTCATTTTGTGAAAGTGCACCCTTATGAAATATCCATAATGTAAAGATATCAGAGGTTATCTATGTTCAATTGAGGGGGCTGTACTGAGTTTGAGAAAAATAAATTCATAGTGTCAACACTCAGAAAGGTTTGGTTAACTTCCCCCAGGCACACTGCACTAAGGATCACAGGTATAAAAATAGGTGGATATCTGGGGTTTATCAAGAGCTGGGATTTTGCTAGGACAGTGGACCCAGGCACTAAGTGGTACAGTAGAAGAGTCATAATAATGATGGACCATGATTAACCATTATGTTGGGAAGGAAGAAAAAGCTGGAATAGACTGATACACAGGAAAAAGGGTATAAAGGACAGGAGGTCTAACAATACGCAGGTTTAAGTGTCTTTATGATGAATAAAGTACTTTGCTACTAGCTGTAAGGAACAGAAAATCTGATGATGAAGATATGACAGTGATGATGGCAGCTTTTAGTGATAATTAGTTCTAGAAGGATGTAGCTCCAGATGCAAACTAAAAATGATTGAATCTCAGCTCTTCTGTTTGTTAATCAGCTCAGTGAGCTTAGCCATGTTACTTAACCAGTCTGTGCCTCAGCTTCCTCATATGTAAAATGGAGATAACAACGACATTTATTTCATAAGTTTGTTTGGAGGATTCAACAAGTTAATACATTTAGAACCCTTAGAAGAGTATCTGGTACATATCAAGCACCCAATATATATATCTTAACTATAACTATTATAAGTAATAAAAGGCTCGGGTTTTGCAGTCAGACAGATGGGTTTGATTCATATTCCCAGAGTCTAAGTTTTTTCCTTTATGCTATGTATCCCTCTCACTAGTTCTGTCTCATTGATAACAAAGACTCCAGTACATAGCATAAAAAAAAACAAATGTTAAAATAGGGGAAATTATAAGACTGTGTTAAGTACACAGGACAAAGGAATTACTTCCTATGAAGGGGCAAAGAGTAAAGGTGAGGGTTTCAGAAGAACTTCAAACAGACTCTAGCATTGGAACTCAGCCTAAAAGGATGAATGTGTTTCCCTGGGCAGAGAAAGGATTGTGATAGTGATGACTGAGTCAACAGTGGGGAAAGGCACAGAAGTAGTATAATTGGGTTGGGAAATAGCAGACAGCCCAATGTGGCCCGAGTGCAGGCAAAGTGGAGCAGGGTTTGGATTAGGGTGAGACACCTAAGAGTGAGTGCCTCCTTAAACTGGGTCCTTATTTCATTCCAGTCCTGACCTGAATTGGAAGAATGTGCTGGGAAATGGAGACAGAAAAAATGGAATTATATGGAAGGGTGCAGGGCCTGGTAGTACTTTATAGATGAGATCCCAATGAAAGTTGCTGTTTTGAAATTAGGGACAGAGAGTATCAGCGGGTGCTAAGAGTCCAGATGCATTGTAAGAAGATATCTTTTTTTTTATTCATGACTGGAGAGATGACATATCTTCTCTAATTTTATCCCCAAGCAGCAATATTTTATGTCAAATGACATTTGAATGGACCCTTATCATATTTCACATGAGATATCCCATAATATTTATCCAGAGAGGGGGCAGAAACAAAAGAGCCACATAAGTGATGAAGTTTTTACTTCAACTAGAACCCAGAAAAAATTGAAGGATGATCCTGGCAAATGAATGATCAGAATATAAATCATCTTTATTCTTGGACACACACACACACACACACACACACGCACAACTTATCCTGCCTTTGGCTGAGATTGAAAAAATCCACAGATGAAAATTGCTTAAATGTCTGCTTCCCAAGCATGTGGGACTAAGGTATCCAGCCAACCCACCATGTGAAACTCCCCAAATATAAATACAGTACCTCCAATAGGAATTCTAGGCTGAGGGACTCGGATAAGAAATAAAAATTATAGAGAACTTAAAAGATCATGTATATGGAGGCGCATGTCACAAAAACATGTGCTGTACCCCTCCCGAATATATTGGTGGGCTCTGCATCCTTCATTTTAACTTGTTTATGCATTATGCATTGGATCAGAGGTAGGTTTACAGATACTAATCCAGGGGTGGCTGCTAAAAGAATGACACTATTGTTCTGACATCAATTCTTTGACAACTACCTGGAGCTGGCATTAGACTCCACAAATTTAAGGGTACAGCCCCTAGCAATACTATCCCCACTTCAGATAAGATGCCAGTTACAAGTCTAGGGGGCCACCCATATTTCTAACTGACCAGTTATAAATTCAGGAGTTCTCACAACTCCCTCGAGTTTGATAACTTATCAGAAAAACTCACACAAATCACTAAAAATGCAATACTCCACAGTATAGCTTTATTATAAAGGCTACACATAGGACAAGATCTGGGAAGATCTTAAGGCTCACAGCTTCCATGCCTTCTTCCCATGGGTTCAGGGCAAATCACCCCCCAGGATATCAGTGCCTCTGCCAACCAGGAAGCTCCACAAAACCCTGAGTTTTCATTGGGGATTCCTTATGTATTTATGATTAAATCATTCAACACCTGATTTTACCCAAACTCTAGCCTCCCTTACCTCTATGGCCTAAAGTTCCAACTGTAATTACATGGTTGGTCCTTCTAGTGACCAGACCATATCATGAAGCTATTTAAGGGCCCACCATAAGTCAATTTATTAGCATAACAAAGATACTCCTAACACTCAAGAATTTCCAAGGTTTTTTGAAGGTATGTTCCAGGAACCAAAGATAAAGTTTAGATATATTCTTTCTATACCACACCACGTTTGAGATATTATCTTTTTTCACTCTAAAAACACATAGACGCAGGCCAGAGACAACAGACTATGATCTGAAAATTGGCCCCAAAGCTTATCTTACTATATTGCTGGACAGGGGAGGATAGTGGATAACAGAGGAGGTGGGGTAAGAGAGGAGGAGGTGGTCTTGGGCCTCAATCCCTTGTACTTTTACCCCACATGCCCACTGCTCAATCTTAGCTTTTAAATGTAAACAGGAGGAAAAAATGTAAACGGGAGAACCTGAAGTAGTATTGCAGCATAATTTCAACTCTATAGTGAGAATACATATAAGGATATGAGTAGGCTCAGGGAAATTACTTCCTAGTGACACTTTCCTAAACTGCCATGGTATATAGCCTTGGGGCATCAGGGGTTCCCATGAACCCCTCAGGTTTGGGAATATTCTGTTAGAAAGAGGACATGAATTTATCAAGGGACACTGCCTAGGCTGAGTGAGACCAAAGGACCAAGTCCTAAGAAATATGTGAGCAGAGTGTAACACATGGAAGAGAGCAAAGTGTCTGCAGACAGGAACCCATGAGACCATCTACTAAGTCATTTCTGCAGGTGTTTCCCAGAGATCCTACTCTGAGGCCCAGGACTATAAACTGAGGGAACCTCAGTTGGAGTAGCGACTTTTATATTCCTAGATGCGAGGGCCCTGCTGCCTGGGGCTGAGATCCAGAGATTCTCTAGGGAGGTGAGAAGCTTGATGTTATCCCAATGAGAAATCCTGTCGGGCCCACAGCATCTAGGTTCCTTCCTCTTGAGTCTGTCTCCCAACTCCCCTTCCTAGAGCTGCTCAAATTGGGATTCATTCTTCTCTTGCATCTCCAGGAAACTGGAGTCTTGGAGCATAAGGTAGATCTTTTACCCCCTCCTTCTCCCCCACCCCTCCCAATTCTGAGCTGGTCTCAACAATCCCCATCCTCTGGAAAATATGGACAGAAAACAGAGTGAGTGGCAATAGGTAGGAGGACAGAGTTCCCATCCTCACACCTGCTTTTCCTGAGTCAGCATCAAAGGATTATATGAATTGCACATTTATGAATTTTCACTTCACAGCTTCCTCTCTGGGCTCCCCTGATGCCAACTCCCTTCATGTGTCCACTTCACCCACCCACACATAGAAACAGAATCACACAGCATTGGAAAGGGAGCATGGGGGGAGAAGAGCAGTGTTCAGAATGCGGGAGGAGTAGGAGGGTTCCTGGTACTTCCTGTACCAACATCTAGTTTCGGCCACCACCTCCTGCAGACGCCATTTCTAAGCCTCTCATTTCCCCCTCCTCCATGCCCATCTCCAATGCCAGCGGCCACCATTTCTCTCCACGTGTGCCTCCGCAGTGTTGAGCTCCTGGACAAAAGGCAGACCCGGCTAAGACGCTCGCGATTTCTGCTACCAACAAATGCTGTAATTAGTCACCTGAGACTAGTTTTCAGGCTAGTTTCAGGCGAGACAGCCACTCACCCACCCACCAAAACATCCTACCATTCATTTCGCAGCTGTCTGTCAGTCTTCAGGTGTTTTCCTTCCCGTCTCTTTGTCTCTTTTCGTTCCTTTTCCACGGAAAACACCTCCGGGCCAAACTAAGGGTGAGCGTGGTCACATGACGCCACCAGCCCACGTGACCCCGTTGTCCGCTCGCACGTGACCCTGCAGTCAGCGTGTTGGTAGCAGCCCTGCAGTAGGAAAGAGTGGAGTTTTCCGCCTCCGGCGTTGAGTTACTTACTACCAGAACCTGTAGCTCCTGACCTCGGTAAAGATAGTTGAAGGAAGGTTTTGGAGCCAAGGCTTCCAGCCCAAGGCCTGGGCCTTGCTCTGTGAGAGCCCAGGCCTGATAAGGAATACTGAATGAGGACTTTGAAGCCAAAACAATTTTGTATGTTCTTTCTAAGACGGGATGCCGTGTTAAAACGCACACAGGATCTGTCCTGAAAAATATTGCTACGCAAAATAAAGATTCCAACTCCAGTTTCCACCACCGTGGTGAGTCCTGTTAACACCTGTCATTTGTGAAAGGAGGCAAAACTGCCACTTTGCCCTATTTCCATAAAACAGTGATTTTCAACTGGTGTGCCGCAAAAAATTTTAAAACATGCAAAATACCTAACCAGACAGGGTCACTGACCTATTTTCCCTTTGACTGTCAAATTAAAAAAGAAAATGACAACAGCAAACACAATAATTACACTGTGAATGAATCAAAATTATACCTATTTTTTTTGTCATTTCAGCAAGAAATATACTTTTGGTGTGCCAGAGAGGTTTAGTAATTAGTTTATGTGTGCCATGAGATGAAAAAGGTTGAAAGTTGCTGCCATAAACCTTGCATATTGGAATGGGGGAAAAAGTTTGCTGCACTGCCAGAAAAATTACACAAAACTTGAGCAAAGACCACATAGGTTACTGGATATTTTTTCAGTGCAGGGCTGGGCTTCACTTTCTGTTGATCGAGCCAAGTTTTCCACTCTGGGAAGCTGATGTTAACCTATAGATAGATCTTCTACCCAATAGATATGGAAATGACTTATGTCCAGTGAAACACATAACCTCAATGGCTACAACTTATTGCCCTTATACAAGGTGTGCATGCTCAATTGGCAATAACGTTGCATCTCCTTATTTCACGTGCTTCTTATTAACTTGGAAAAACTATATTTCTAAGGTTATGATTTAACATTGTTTTAGATTTAGAGTATTAAATATCTAGAACAACCATCATGTCAAAGGAATACAATGTTAGAGCAACCATAATTTCTGGACTGCATGTAGGGCCAACTGCTAAGGAAATGGTGGGCTTCGATAACATCCCTTTATATACAGTTTGCAACCTGAAGAAGGTGTACGGTGCCGGTCCTGATATTGCCACACCAACAAGGAAAATGCATAAGGTACACAAGCACCACACAAGTCCAGATATTGTACACAGAATCCAGATAATCAATGAAGATCCAGGATGTTTACCTTGACATTTTGAGAAAAGTAGTTGTGCTGTGGATGAAGCAAGTCACAAATGGACGTCCTTTTATCTTCCAACAAGATGGTGCACCAGAACAGAATGCCAAAAAAGGGGTAAGAATTTCTCAGTGTCAATGTTCCTGAATTCTGGTCAGAGGAAATCTGGCCACCTCGTTCACCAGATGTAAGTCCTTTAGACTATTATGTATGGAACATTTGTGAGAGAGAAGTTAATATACAACCCTATTCCAATAAAGAGGCTATTAAGGCTAAGATTGAAAACATCATGATATCCATGGATAGAGAAAAATTAATTAAAGTGTGCTCAAGATTCTGAAATTGAATAGAGTATTATTGCAGCAAATGGAAACTTTTTTGAACAACTTAAACAAATATAGTCTTATAATAATGACTATGTTTTTGTATTTACATATAAGAATAAATTTATTTCAAAATATAATACTTCTGTGGTATGTTATTTTACTAAAGTTTTGCCAATGGATTCCACGCATCCTGTATATTATCGTTTTGTATTTAACCCAGCAATATTACCCTACCATTTATTTTCTACCTATGTATGAAATTTAGCATACTATATTATTTTTTAAATTTAATTTTATTGTTGTTTTATTACATCCATTCCCTTTTTCCTTCCCTCTGTCCCCTTCCCCACCCACCCACTCCCCCCAAAGTCAATCCCACTTTTGTCCATGTCCATGGTTCTTCCATACTAGTTCTTTGACTAAACTGCTCCCTATACTTTGTTTTTTTATACTGTGCATAATCCCCTTCAAACATCTGCATACTCTTAGCAGTTCTTCATTGCATTGAAAAATCTTTCATGTGCTCATTTCTAACTTGTAAGTCATAATTTAAAGTTTTCAGAAATTAACAGCACCCTCAGACAAAACAGAAATAATATTTCCACCATAATCAAAAGTAATAGAACATATTTCTCACAAGTCTGGATTCCCTCTCCAAACCAATTTTATCCCTGACTTCTGCAATTTCTATCAGAAGGTATGGTACTATTTATTTATTTATTTATTTGGAAATATACATAAAATCATTTTTTAAAATATTTTATTTATTTTCAGAGAGAGGGAAATGGAGAGAGAAAAAGGGAGAGAAACATTAATCGATTGTTTGCCGTTTGCAAACTCCCAACCAGGGACCTGGCCTGCCACCCAGGCATGTGCCCTGACTGAGAATCAATCTGGTACCTTAATACACTGTGCCACACCAGCCAGGGCAACATAAAATCAATTAAATGTGAACAATTCAGTGGCGTTAAGTACATCACAATGTTGTACAACTATCACTGAAATCTAAGTCCAGAACTTTGTTGTCACTCCAAAAGGATATTCTTTTGAATGTTATAGTCATGTAAAAATGTTGCAATCTTTCTATAATCAAGCAACTAATATAGACTTGATAATTTTTCTGTAAAGCATTTCATTTAAAAAGCTAGTTTTTCTTAAATGTCATGAGAACCCACTTTTCTTTCCAAGTTTTCTAAGTGATTTTACCTCTAAAAATTCCTTCTAACACACACATATAGTTTATTCATTTGTATAATTATCTTCTCTAACATGTTTACCTATAACTTAAAGTACTAGAAACATATTAAAAGAAAAAAATCTATCTTACTTGTTTCCCTGATGTCTAACTTTTTTGCATTGTAATTTTATTTAACTATGGAATACACGAAGTTTCTTAAAAAGTCATATTGCAATTGCATGGGAGTTGTTTATTCACACAAATTTTAAAATGGGATCCATTTTTTTATAATGATAGTATTCTCTATTTCACCAGACATAAAAAGCATCAGTGCCATTTCATGCCAATAAATAGATAATTTTTAAATAGATGCTTGGTATTTCCTTAATACTTGCCTTGGACTGGGATCACAAAGAGAATCTTACTCCTGCGGGGGTTGGTGTGGCTCAGTGGACTGAATACCAGTCTGCATATTGAAAGGCTGCTGGATTCCCGTGCCTGGGTTGCCCGCCAGGTCCCCACTAGGGGGCGTGCGAGAGGCAACCAGTCCACATTTCTCTCATATTGTTTCTCTCCCTCCCGACTCCTCCCTAAAAATAAATAAATATTTTTAAAAAGGAATCTTCCTCTTGACTTCATTTAATTGGTATGCTATTCTACTATTTCATTCTTCCAGTGGCACTGAAGCAACACCTGCATGGAGAGTTGTAAAATGTGCGGATTTGGCCGATTTAGCTCTCTAAACTGGCTTCATCCCAACTGCATCCCTCAATAAACTTGTTTCACTTATTCAGGCAGGCAGGATACATCCAGACTACTAAAATGGGGTTTCCAGTTATACACTTTTCTTTGTATCACTGCTGCTCACTTCCAAAAATTGCCTAATAGTTTCTTATCCTACCCTTCAGTGACCTATTCAAGTGGGTCACTATTCTCTGAAACATTTCTCAAATACCACAGCTCACAGTACTCTCCAGGAATGGAATTTTCCAATGAGGGGTATGGTTGTCATACTTCTAATGATCTATGTAAGTGTGCACAATACGTCTGCACCTGGATTTTAATTTTTAAATTATTTAAAAAAGATTTTATTTATTATTTTCAGAGAGAGGGGAAGGGAGAGAGGCAAAGAGGGAGGAAGACATCAATGTATGGTTGCCTTTCACCTGCCTCCAGCTATGGACCTGGCTGGAGACCTGGCCTGCACCCTGGTTATGTGCCCTGGCTGGGAATCAAACCAGCAACCTTTGGGTTTGCAGGCTGGCACCTTATACACAGTGCCACCAGTCAGGGCTTGAACCTGGATTTTTAAACTGAAGAAGGGTCACTTCTGCCAATTTTCACACAGAACTTTATTGAAAACACAGACTCAAAAAACCATCAACAACAAATAGCAGGGTAGCTTACATAGGTGACTCAGTTCATTGGACACTCAATACTGAAAAATACTGCAATCTGGAGAAGCAAGACAAATATGAACAAATATGTTTTAAGCTCTAATATTCAATTGGCATCCACAAAACGATCCAGCTTAAGCCAAGAATTGGACAAAGTTAACATCAGCATTAAAAATATAAATTACAACATAAAACCAGACTGAAAACCAAAGCACTACTCAGGGTTCTTTGGGAACAGAAGGCTGACCACAGACAAGTGGTTGGTTAATCATATTAGTTTGGTTGTCCCCCCTCAGGATCATTTTGATTGTCTATTTGGGCTTGTAGTTCTTTAGCCAAGCTCTCAAATTCGTGGAATGCAGAAATAAGTGGTTCAAGACTGAAATCATCATCAATTAAAGCCATTGTCCCATTTCTTATAATATTACTGATATTCCAAAACATTTTAATAACAATTTGAATATTATCATGTGACTCTTGCAAGTTAAAGAGACCCACAAATACGGATAGAGCTTTGGCACTGAATAGCGTTTTTGCCACCATAGGATTTTCAGACAAGTTCAACAGCATTTTCAGAATGTAAAACTTCGTTGTTGCATCTCCTGTGACTAATAGAGTGAGAAACCCAGACATAAAGTTAGCAACCAAAGTGTGATAGTCAGTAGTCATAGTGAGGTGCCTGAGCAACCTTAATCCCAGCAGCTGCTCAGGGGAATCCACGCTTTGTGCAAGGGTTTCCTCACACACTTGACATATGAATGTCTCAATCATGTTTAGATTTGGATAAGGAGGAGCCATAAGAATCATATTTTCCAAAAACCTTGTCCGAACTCGGGAGGAGGGATAATTGAGCAAGGTTTCAATAAGTGAGACAACACCTGAATCTCGAATGAAGTCTCGGGTAAATTGAGAAGCACTTCTCATACCCATCGCAATTTTACATATTTCCTGAATGAAAGGATCTCGAACTTTTTCCATTAACAGGAGGAGTTCCTCAAACTCCCCAGGACCAATTTTAAGCTCACATTGTATACAGCTGCAGGACCAACTCTCAGGCTGAGCACTCTCCCTGGTCCTAAGGTGCTCCCGAATTTCCCTGACTGACCGGTAGGTTGGTTCATACTGAAAAGTGAACTGAGGGTCAGGCTGATTGGCCTCATCTTCACCTTCCACATTCCTGGGTTTTCCCTCAAACATTTCAATAAATGCAGAGGATGCATCTTCAGAAATTCTAAAGCAGCTTGGGGAGGGAAAGCCAATCCTATGACAAGGACCAGGTTTGAATTCAACAGTAACTTCATCCCAGGTTTGGGGCCTGGATGATACCTTAATTTCCTCCTCAACTGGATCTCTGAACCTGGGATTAGCCCTGTACACAGGATTGGGATTTAGGTCAAAGCAGGCCTCATCCCTGTCCCAGAACCAGGACCCAAATATGGCCTCTTCTTCTGACTCTTGCCTGGTCTCTTCTCTGGCCACAGCCCCCAAACTGGACTCTTCCTCAGTCCAGAACAAGGACCCACCAATAGCCCCCTCCTCATCCCCTGGGGTAGACTCACAGATGGCTGAAGCCCCAGCTTCCATGCCAGCCTCTTTCTCTGCCCAGAACCAGGACCCAATGATGACATCCTCCTCAAATCTGGGGTCTTGTTTGACCCTATCATTGTTAACATCTTTCTGGGCCCTGGGCTTCAAATCAGTATCAGGCTCCTCCTGATCTCTGGGCCTGAACCTACTATTGGTGTCTTCTCCAGGCAAAAACCAGGACTCTTTATAGTACTCATCTTCAGACTCAGATTCAAAAACATCCTCTCTCTTTGTCCTGAGCTTGGATCTAATATGTGCCTCATCCCTGACTCTTGGTCTGAACAAGTTATTGGTATCTTCTCCAGGCCACAAGCAGAATGCGTTGCTGGACTCCTCCTCAGACCCAGACCAGGTATCCATATAGGGATCTTGCTTGGATCTGGGCCTAGACCTGGGGTTAGGCTGATGTTTAGCCCTGTGCCTGGATCTGGTATTGGCTTCTTCCCTGGGCCATGATCTGACACTGGCCTCTTCTCCAGCCCAGAGAGAAGAAATAGTAGAGGTCTCATCTGCTGACCAGAATCCAGATTCATTAGAGGCTTCCTCTCTGGCCCTGAGCCTGGGATAATACCAAGACTCTGTATTAGTTTCATCCCCTGATCCAAACCAGGATTGAATTCCTGTCTGAATCTGGGAGTCAGAAAAGGTCTCAGCATCCACATTTACCAGTTCCCTATCTACAGACAGGGCCATAGGTTTAGCAACTGACCCAGGCTCAGTACTGACCAATGGCCAGGCTGCTGTGTTGGTCTGGGGCATGCCCTCTGTTTGGGACATTGGCTTGGTCCCAAACTCATTCTGGGCCCAAGCCTGGGCTTCATCCTTGGGCCTTGCCCCAGGGATTGCTTTGCCTTCAGTTTTAGGACCTGCCCCACCTTTTGCCCTAGCCTCAGTTTTGGGCCTTGCCTTAGCCATTGCTTGGGGTTCAGTTTTGGGCCTTGACCTACCCATTGCCTGGGGTTCGGTTTTGGGCCTTGCCCCAGCCATTACTTGGAAATCATTTTTGAGCCTTGCCCCAGCCATTTTCTGAGACTCAGTTTTGGGCCTTGTCCCATTCATAGCCTTTGACTCAGTTTTGGGCTTTGCCCTAGCCATTGCTGGGGCCTGAGTTCTAACCTTGGGCCTAACCACCATTGGGACATCAGCCTCTCTCTCAGCCCCAGCCCCAACTTCTTCTCCAGCCTTCTTTCCAGGCTTGGCTTGGGCACCAGGTTCAATCTCAGCCCCGGTCATAGTACCAGTTACAGAAAAGACACCGTTAAATACCAGTAACACAGTCTAAGTCTCTACCACAGACGTGTTACAGTTCTGTATCTTCACACTCTGATCTTTCAATGATTCAGACAGTACAGTTGGATATAAGAGTGAGGGCCAATCACCAGTCCAGCAGTTAGTTAATAAGATTCCTTCTTGAGACCAGCCTCAGCCAATATTGCAGACAAAATGCAGAAGCACAACCAAGCTGAAGGAGGATGGATGGCTCCCAGGTGGGTGTAATCTGTTGAGGGTGGTGGTCAGCAGCAACTGCAACACCACTAGAGCAGCCACTAGAGGTAGAGCTAAGGAGAGAAAATGACATGGGGCTTTGATTCTCTTCCAATAGTGTTCCTCCAAGCAGAAACCCACATAGACACTCGACCCTGAATTCTTGGTGGGGCTGTTGGGCTATTAAAAAGTATGTCACCCTCATCTGCCCAGAGCTGCCACAATATAGGTGTACATTGGTGGGGAAATTTTGGTAATGGAGCTAATGAGCCCCCAGACTAGACTCTAATCACTCTTGGACCTGTGTTAGTCTCCACTACCCCAACCTAATTTGTGCCCACTCCCATACCAACCTGCTCTGATGTGGTACAATATCCCCCTCCTTGCTTTGTTCCAGTTATATTAAGCCTACAGCAGGCAGCAGGCCATCCTATGGACAAGTAAACATACAGGAGGAAATGGAGTGTGAGTGCTTAGTTGACAGGCAGATACTCTGACCTTTGGTACAAACATCTCTTTCTATTCAAGGGTCAAATCTTTCTAATGTTTCCTGTCTCCTGGTTCCTGTCCTCAGATCTGCTCCCATTCACAGCCCAATTCAGACCTATACATGTATTTCTGATATTTCCTGCAAGAAATGGATAAGGGAGACTAGAGCAGTATACAAATCTGGCAGAGCAGGAGAGGCAGATCACAAAGACCTGTTCTGATCTTGCTCTATAAAGTCCTCTGCATTGTCCCTCTTTTCACCAACCTGCAGAGAATTAAGCCAGTCTTTCTCCTTTCCTTTCTTGCAGAAAGTGATCAGCCTTAAAGTAAGCCTACAGACAGACAAAAAGAAAAAATAGGAGACCATGGTAGCCACCAAGCACTTAGTGAACAAGACCAAATCCAACGATGGGAGTCTATATGTTATTTGTCTTTCAACAGAATCTTCTTGACCAAATATTCTCATTTAATTAAGGTCCTCTGTGTCAGGATTCCAGATAACGACATCTTTTTCTTGACGTCACAATCTTCCCATTGCTCACTTCTCCAATTCTGAGGATTCACCACTAGGTGCACCACATCCCTTTGCCTTGAGCAGCTCAACTTGGGGGAAGGGCACCTTTCAGCACATTCTAGAAAATAGGTTGTTCAGTGGTGCTTGTAATTATGAATCTGTCTCACCCTTGCTTCTGAACCCATCTTTTCCTGCTCCCAATTTTGGTTGGAGATAAGGGAAAAAGTCAAGGAAAATGCCTAGAAGCTGATATACAGGGAAATTTTAAGATTTATTCCTGGATGCTTGACCTGTTATGGTCTCACTCCCCCCCTTCCCCATTCGGGTCTCCAGTCAATGGTTGCTGCCCATCAACCCCCATCCCAACATACCTCCAGAAATCCACGCTATTTTCGTGCTCAAGCTTTTTCTCAAGCTGCTCCTCTACAGATGCACCCTGCCGCCTGAAATCGCCAGACCTACCTCGCAGACAGGAGACCTGGGCATCAACGACGTGCCTGTTGGAAGGGAGAGCACCCAGGACACGGGGCTCAACAGACCCCCTTCCAGATTCAGAGGTCTGTGGAGCCAATGCCAACGCCCACTCCCCCGCATTCCCCTTCAGCCTAGCTCCCGCTCCGCCATTTCTCCTGCAGCAGCCTCCCCGCACAACTCTGTCCCAGTAGAGACGCACCGTAGAAGGAAAGACATGTGTCCCGGGAAATCTGGCTGGGGAGCAGCCTGCAAGGTTCGCCTCCAGAGGACCATGGGGAGCCTCTCCCGCCACCCAAGCACCCTGGGCCAGGCCTGCACCAGTCGCCGCTGCCTCCTTGACAGGGTTCCCCCGCGCTGCGCACCTCTTGACAGGCTCCTACCGGTCAAGTTGGGTTACTTCCTTCTAGCTAGGCTTTCAGGACCTGGGTGTGGGCTGTAAGCTGGTGGAGATGTGGGGCTACCCCCCCCCCCCGCACCTGCTCCCACCACACTCCCACTTGCCTTTACAGGCTCAGGGCCTGGGTGGTCGTCTCCCTCTTCTCCAAGCTCTTTACTCAGATTCCCTCCACCTTCCGTGTGCTGTGAATTGCAAAGAGGCGTCCTGCCCCCTGCACAAGCGCCACTGCACCAAAATGGGCAGGGGCTGCGCAGGATGCGGCACAAACCACTGCCAGCGAGGGTGTTAGGAGGGGCGGGGGCGGAGGGATACTGCACGAAAGGGCCAACGCCCCCTACCAGCCCACCATAGTTCCGACCAAGAGGGGGCGGGGCCAGGAGGAGCTCTAGCCTACCTCTGTGGACCAACACAGCCCCTACCTGGCGACCACCCTCATGTTCCAGGCACTCCAGTCTATGGGGCCCACGGGCAGGAGTCTGGGGGTCCGGAGCAGGTTGGAAGCAGCTGCGCTGGAGGCAGCAGCGGATGGATACAAATCACCCCTTGGTTGTGAATCCCCAGCTGCTCTGTCTGCTTCCCTACTCCTCCCTGTCCCCTCACCCTCCCTTATCCCTCTCACTTTCCTTCCGGGAAGCTGATGGTAGAGGGGCTGTGAGGACTGCGGATTGGGAGGGGAGAGTCCATCCCAAGCCAGACCACCCTTGCCGTCCTGGGGTAGCCTCCAGGGTTTTCTTTTATTGTTTACAGGTGAGAGAGGGGAGGAAGGCAGGAGGGGCTACAAAGGAGGCCTCCCCATATGCTCCTCTTCTATAGGAAGGCAGATCTAGATCTGTAACTCTAGGAAACAATCTACTACATTGCACCCAGA
Organism: Noctilio leporinus; assembly: GCA_004026585.1. Classification (NCBI taxonomy): domain Eukaryota; kingdom Metazoa; phylum Chordata; class Mammalia; order Chiroptera; family Noctilionidae; genus Noctilio; species Noctilio leporinus. Next base: position 13,375 of record PVIW01011038.1, on the reverse strand, counting down.
GCCTTTCTTTCTGCCACACCGCCTTTTTTTCCTTCTCTCATTCAAGATGGTTACGCTTGGTGTTGGTTTGTGGTCCCCAAGGTTTCCCAATAGTTCCTCTCCCTGTCAGGACCCACACTGGTCATACAATCCTGTCTGTTGCCCCGCAGACATGTGTCAAGCACCAGACAGGGCAGGTCCTGGCTTCTCTTCCTCTATTCTGTCAGGTCTTCTCTTGCCGTCACATCCAAGCTCTTATGATCTTTGGCAGTGTGGAACTGTGGCCGGGATTAGGACCAGCTTAGCTCTCAGCTACTTCCCATATAAGCCTGTCTAGTTTGCCCAGTCATTCTTTGGAGAAGGTCCTAGCATTAACCAACTTCTCAAGAGAGAAAGCTGGCAGTTTTTGAATCCTTTGGTTCCTTCACCCCCTACATCCTTCCTCTATTCTTGAGCTCTTCTTTTCTGTGCCATGGGCAAACAACGCAATCGAGGTTTAGCACAATGGTGATTGAACACAAACCTGCTGGCACTGTTCCCCCTTTTAAACCCAATTAAACAGCATCCCTCACTGTGGTAAATTGAATGAAGGCCCCCCAAAGATACCCACATCTAATTCTCTAGAACCTGTAAATATACATTTGATGTCACAATGCAAAGGACAGTTAAGGTTGCTGAGGGAATTAAGATTGCTAATCAACTGATTTAAAGATTAAGGATAATCTGGATTATCTTGGCAAATGTGATTGCATAGGTACTTTAAGTATGGAAGAATCAGGCAGAAGAGTCAGTGTCAGTGAAGTAGCATGAGAAACACTGGCAGGCCAACAGGCCCTTGCTGGTTTTGAAGATGAAAGGAAGCCAAGGGCTGGAAAAGTAAAGGAGACAGATTCTCCCTACAACTGCTTGAAGGAATGAACCCTGATGTCAACTTTATTTTGGACCAGTGAAATCTTTTGGTATTCCCAACCTCCAGAACTGTAAGATAATGAACTTTCATTATTTTTAAGCCACCAATGGTGTGGTAATTTGATACAGCTGGAGTAGGAAACACATTCACTGACCATCCTGATGAAGTTCAGTTCCTTTGACTTTCTTTTCATGGGCTTCAGCCTTGGGAGTCTTTTCTTGGGCTTCAGCCCTAGGAGGATCAGTTTTGGTGCTTATCTCTCACCTCTATAACCATCCTCTCCAGCAATCTTCTTGTTTTCTAAAGAAGGGATTTTTTGCAAAAAATGTTTGAGGCTCATGTTGCATAAAAGTTACCATTTGCTAAAAATCAGTGATGTTTCCCAGGATGAAAAGGGAAGCATATGTACTCTTACCATGAAACTTGATTTGTTTGTAGATATTTATTATAACTGTGCAATGTTTAGGTAATAGGAAAAAATATCTGGAGGTGATTGTGTATATATAGTATCTGAGGACAATGGATCTGAATTATCAGAGGACAGCTACTTTAAAAATAGATTTTACTTTTTACTTGTTTTTAGAGAGGAGAAGGGAGGGAGAGAAACACCAATGTGTAGTTGCTGCTTCCAAGCCCCCACTGAGGACTTGGTCTGCAACCCAGGCATGTACCCTGACTGGGAATCAGACCAGTGATCCTTTGATTTTCAGGTTGGCACTCAATCCACTGAGCCACATCAGCCAGGGCTGGGACAGACACTTTTACGGTGCAGTTTAAATGGGTTTAGCTAAACTGTGGATTTTTCTTTGTTTTGTAGTATATATGCTCTCTTAGGTGAATACTAGGCTTCAAGAGAGTGAGGCAGGTTAGTAAGAAGCTAGGAAAATTCCTAGGCAAATAGAATGGGGATACTGAAGCAGATAGTTAAATGACCAAGCATTTACAGCCAGGCAATAAATAGCAAGGTTTTATCTTCCCTAATTAGGGACAAGTTAGGAGTAAATTGTTTACACATTCCCAACCATGCTTGGGTAGACCCAACTTGGTCTGTCCCTTTCAAGTAACGTGAGCACTGCTGGGTTCTGTGGGTGTGTGTGAATCTCTGACTCACTGACCTGCTCCTTTGCTTTCTTAAAGTTACTTTTGTCTTTCATTCATTCTATAATTATGCATTGAGTACATACTTTGTTCTAGATGCTGGGGATGCAGTGTAAACAAAACAAAAAGAAATTCCAGTTCTTTTTGAGCTTACATTCACTTGTGATTTCTATTTTATTTAATTTCCTAACTAAAAAGTTTACAATCATATCAGCATAAGATATAGGGTAATTCTCCAGTTGCCGGAATATTGATTCCAAGATATTTATTGACAGGGAAGTGGATCTGAAAAAAAAAAAAAAAAAAGAAGAAGAAAAAGAAAAAGAAAAAATGAATTTACTGTGACATTTTGAAATATCGCTAGTGCAGTTTGTTCTCAGTTCATTTATAGAACAGGTACTGTATGCCTGTTACCAAGCAAACCAGGGCTCATTCACGTGGCACCTTGGTGTATGATCCAACAACTACTATTGAGAAAAACAGGTCTTTGTTTACAATATTCCAACCTTGGGTAGGGGGTAGGAGCACTTCTGCTCAGAGCCATTCTCCCATGACACCCAGAACTTCTCTTGCTCCCTAAAAGGCTATAAACCAAAACCAAGCCCAATAGTCCCCCATTTCTTATCTGTCAGCTCTCTCCTTCAGGATATGTGCCATGTTACACTGGATTATGGTGAAATCCTCTCCATATGTCCAGAGTTTCAAGAGTCCAATAGATTCTAGATCTGCAAGGCACAGTCCTGTGGCTTCAGAGTCAACTAGAGTGAGCACAATAAAGTAGCAGCATGCCTGCTTTCTTACTAGGCTAGACCATATGGCGGAATACTGACTACAAATTGCATAGCTACTTCTCTCATGGCCGCTACAACATATTCCTCCATCATGCTCCTTTTCCATGTTCTCCTTCATGCCTGCCCTTCTTTTTAAATCCTGAAAGTCACTACACCTTTTGTCATGGGGCAATGGCATAGCTATTATCTAGCTACCAATCTGCCAGAGGTATGCAAAATACCTTAAAAGCTGTATTATTCTTCCCCCTATCTCCTAAACCATGGACTGTGAGGACTTTGGAGATTCCTCCCCTCTCTGTACCCTGTTTCATGCCAATTTACGCTTATTGAACTGAGAAAAGTCCTATTTTAATCTCTTTATGTGTTAGCTCTTTGCGTATGCATACCAGGTAGGTTAATTGTGACCTTTAAAATCAGAGAGCAAAATGATCAAAACTGGACGCAAGTGACTTATGTGGTCTGCTAATTAATATTTATATTTACTTCTTCCTACAAATTGATTCCATTGTGATTGCAACATTGTTCCACTCCCCGTTGTCTTTGTTAGCAGCTGTGTAAACCTGACTAGCCTCTGACATTTAAAATTCTTTATTCTAAGTACCTGATATTATGCCTTTTTATTATAGTATAAGTACCTGACATTAATCTTTTGATTGCCAAAGTATCAATTTCAAAAGACATTCATCCTGAATAGACTTTGCCAGCTGTATGACACAGCTACTAGCAAAACACCTGGATAAGGAAGTAGGCCACTTCATAAAAGTTCTCTTTTTCAGAAAGTCCTGGGTAATCTCAATAACAGCCATTGATTGACCCCACTTTATCTTTCCCAAACTTTACTTCCTGATCTTACACTTCAAATTATCCAATAGTGAAGCTGTGAAACCCTAGGCTCCCCACACTTGGATCATAATAATAAAGCCCATTGGAGCCCCAGGTTTTTGAGCCTCCCTCTTCACCCACCCCCAGGCATTCCTAACTGAGGATGCTACCATCAAAAGGCTCAAGGCCTATGGGACAATTTCAAAACCAAATATTCTCCCAAGCATTAGACCCAGGATACAGAGACAACTGTGGGGCTTCATAATACCTACAGCTCTGCCTGCACCCTCACTCACATCCCACATAACATGCATGTGAACTTTCACACTAGAATGAATATTCCTTGTCTGTTCAGCTCAGATTATCTGTTTCTCTCAGTCATCATGGTCATGGGCCTGTTTATGCTCACATAGTTTAACTTGCCTCTCTTCTCTTTGTCTTGCTTCAGACAAACTCTCCTGGGATTTCCCTTTGATCCAAGGTTGAGTAAAACCCTGTTAGTTCTTAGAATGTATCAATTCTTCTATCTCTGAGTTGCAGGAGCTTTACATAGGAACTCAAATCCCTTGCATTTGGAACCAGGCAGACCAGGTTGGGTTCTTGTGATAAAATTGTCTCAACAGATGTATACTTTCAATAGAGGCTCAAGAGCCTCTCAATCTCTGTCTACTACTTGAGACAAGGCACATCTGGAGAACTTGTGGGTAGGCCTGATGCAAGAATATTTTCAGGTGACATTTGGGGTGGGTTCTCTTTTAAGAGAATGTATTCTGAGGGATAACAAAGGCTGGCACAATGACTTCAGCCCAGGAGCAATGCCTTGTCATTAGGAGGGTATAGCTATTTTAATTGCAGCACTGGGATTAGGACTCCAATTTTTGTGTGTTCTAACACTCTCAACTGTATGTCTGTCATAATGAAGGCAAGTTCATAAGTTATCCCAGAAAGCACTGTTTTCAAATAAACTGTTATATTCTGGTATGCAGATTCCATTTATAAAAGTACAACATAAAGAAGGAAAACATCCTCCCCTGCAACATGGCTTTAAAATGTAGACTAGCACTCAGCTCTGACATCATGAGGATTCTAGGTATGGGCAGTGGTTGGGAAACTTAGAGGGAGAAGTTGGAGGGAAAGTTCTTGACAATAAAGCTGAGTGTGGCAACACCACCTGGAAAAATCATGTAAAAGTCATTGAAATTCAGGACACGGAGAATACCTCTTGAAGAGGATTTCTAGATCTAAAGGGGCTGGTAAGATGAGATTATTAGATTTAAACGGAGAAGAAATCCTGAATTTCTACAATGCCAGCAAATATTGACGTTTAATTGAATGTCAAATTACTTTTCAAAATAGAAAAAATAACAAGAAGTCCATTGTACCTATAACACAGGAGGTAGAGCCCAGGGATCTCAAATGCTCATTCAGCTAAGCCAAACAAATCACAAGGAGGAAGGACTGGATGGAGCAGATATAGCCTTTATTATTCACATTGTAGGGAGCTCCAATGGCTGATCAGCAAAGCAGAACTGCACCTCTCTGAGTAGGGAACTTGTTTTAAGGTGTCCCACACAAAGGGGGCACGTCTTGCATGTGATTCTAAACTACATTGCCTCAGTGTGTATGTGCAGAGGGAAAAGGTCCAAAAGCAGTCACAATGGACAAGAAGCCACTCCCAAAAGAAGGTAAGGATGGAATTACAACCCATTTCCAAAGCAATACACATTCCTTTTGGCCAGAGGACCTCCAGCCAGCCTTTTATTATGGGGTTTGGAAGAACCATGTCCAGCATGACCCCACAGTACTTTTTGTTATGTTTCTCATTACTTAACCATTACTTATTGTCTCACTACCATGGGACATCACAGCCTGTGTCCAGCCAGCAAAGTGGAAAAAAAAAAGAGTGGAGGTAATTACCAACCTTTTAAAGCCATTATTAAAGAAAAGCCTACATCATTAACACCCACATTCCACTGACTGGACTTCAAACACTATTTACTGAAAATCCTTACTTCTGGTCGAGATGGCATCATAGGATGACATGGCTTGCCTCTTCACTCAATCACATCAAAATTGCAACTAGAATATAGAACAACCAGCACTCAGAACCAGCAGAAATCAAGTTGAATGGAAGTCTGACAACTATGGAATTAAAAAGCCACATCCATCTAGACAGGTAGATGGGGTGCAGATGCGGAAAAGACTAGTCCCATACCTAGGTGTGGTGAATAAAAATTCAGGAGTTGGTGGGAATGCAGACTGATGCAGCCACTATTGAAAACAGTATGGAATTTCCTCAAAACACTAAAAATGGAACTGCCTTTTGATCCAGTGATTCCATTTCTAGGATTATACCCAAAGAATCTGGAAGCACCAATTCAGAAGAACCTATTCACCCATATATTCATAGCAGTGATATTTACAACCGTGATATTCCAGCCAAGTGCTGGAAACAGCCTAAGTGTTGTCAGTGGATGAAAGGATAACAAAACTGTGGCATATTTACACAATGGAATGTTACGCAGCAGAAATAAAGAAGAAAGTCCTGCCTTTTGCAATAGCATGGATGGAACTGGCAGGCAATGAAAGAAAAATGCCACATGCTCTCGCCTAATACAGGCCACTAATGAACAAAACTAACATATAAGCTAAATAGAACCAGATGCGTGGAAACAAGGAACAGGATGACAGTGATCAGAGGGGAGAAGGGAGGAGGAGAAAGGGGGAAAAAAGTGGAAAAGAAGGGCAAAAGGCTAGTCAAGGACTAGTATAAATGAACCATGAACATGAACAACAGGGTGGAGACTGAATGTGGGAGAAGGGGAGGTGGGAAGGACAAGGGAGAGCGATGGGGAGAAAAGGGGGACAAACATAATATAGCAACAATAAATCAATAAAACAATTTGGGAGGGATATCTCAGGAGTGAGAAGTCTCAGCCCCACACCAGGACCCCCAGCCTACAGTTCCAGTGTCAGGAAGATAAGTTCCCACAACTTCTGGCTCCAAAAATCAGCAGGGATTGAATCAGTGGAAGAAATTTCTGGAACCCCAAGCAGTTCCTCTTAAAGAACCCACACACAAACTCATCTCCTCAGACTCACTCCCTCTGAGCTCCAGCACTGGGGTAATAGCTTGAAAGGTAACAGTGGCATACTAGGAGAAACTGAAGTGTCAGGAATCAAGGCAAGCAGAGGCCATTGTCCCTGTGCTAAACCTCCCTGCAGAGAGCCACAGAGCTGGCAGGCTGGTGACATATCTGAGACTCCATTAACCTGGCTAACACTTTTTGACCTGCCTTGGAGATCCCCAGAGACTTTGCCATACTTGACTTACAGGCCCACCCAAGCTGCTTTTTCATATGAATGACTGGCCTTGGATCATGCTTTCCAATGTCCTAGATCCTCTCAAATAAGCAACAGCTGTACTCATGAGACCCAGGCCTGGCACTAGCAGGAGCCAGCCTAGATTCACAGCCTAACTTCACCTGGGAATATCCAAGCTCAACAAAAGTATCAGCCATTTCAGATTGCTTTATAGCTCAGGCAGGGTGACCCAGGGAAAAACATAGGTATGGGCTGGACCACTTGGGAAATGCTAGGGCCAGCACACCCAGTGGACATCTACAGACCATGTTGGAGCACCACCACCCTGCCCCTGCACAGCTATTCCTTCATGGAGGGCAAAGGTTGGTGGTAAGTGGCCAAAGTCAGGCCTTGTAGCTGACTGGCCTGGGTAAAACCATTTCATTGATCTGCTAATAGCAACCAAGGCTTAACAACAAGAGGAGGGTATACTTAGCTCACACAAAGGGTACACCTTGAGGACCCAGCTTGGGTGATAGGGGAGCCTGCACCACTGGATGCTACAGGACACCTATGACATTAGGCAACCCTACCAAGACACAGAATCAAAGCAGCACTACCTAATACATAGAAACAAACTCAGGAAGGCTGTCAAAATGAGGAGGTAAAGAAACATGGCCCAAATGAAAGAACAGATCAAAACTCCAGAAAAAGTGCTAAACAAATAGGAGATAAGTGATCTATCAGAGTTCCAAACACTGGTTATAAGGATGCTCAAGGAATTTAGGGAGGACCTCAGCAGCATAAAAAAAAAAACCCAGTTAGAAACAAAGGATATACTAATTGAAATAAAGAACAAATAACAGAGAAACAACAGTAGAGTGGATAAAGCTGAGAACCAAATCAATGATTTGGCACATAAGGAATAAACAAAACAAAACAAAACAAACAAACAAAAAACAATGCACAGAAACACAAGAAGAAAAAAAAAGAATGAAAAAATGAGTATAGTGTAAGCAACCTCTGGGACAACTTCAAGAAATCCAACATTTGCATCGTAGGAATGCCAGAATAGAAGAGAAAGGGCAAGAAATTGGAAATCAATTTGAAAAAATCGGTGAAAAAAATTCCCTAATTTGATGAAGGAAACAAACATGCACATTCAAGAAGCACAGAGAGTCCCAAACAATACTGATGCAAAGAGGCCTACTTCAAGATACATCATTATTAAAATACCAAAGGTAAAAGTTAAAGAGATAATTTCAAAAACAGCAAGAAAAAAGCAGTTAGTTGCTTACAGTATAGTTCCCATAAGACTGTCAGCTGATTTGTCAAAAGAAACTTTGCAGACTAGAAGAGATTGGCAAAAAATACTTAAGCCATGAAAAGCCAGAAACTATGGCCAAGATTGCTGTATCCAGCAAAGCTGTAATTTAAAATCAAAGGGCAGATAAAAAGCTTCCCAGACAAGAAAAAAACTAAAGGAGTTCATAATCACCAAGCCATTATTAAATAAAATGTTGAAGGGACTTATTTAAGAAAACAAAGATCAAAACTGTGAATAAAATGGCAAAAATACATATCTATCAATAATTGAATCTAAAAAACAAACTAAGCAAATAAGAGCAAAAACAGAATCTTGGATATAGGGAGCATTGTGATGGTTGCTAGGTGGGAGAGGGCTGTGAGGGAATGGGTGAAAGGGTGAAGGGATTAAGAAGTACAAATAGGTAGTTACAGAATAGCTATGGGGATGTAAAGTACAATATAGGCAATGGAGTAGCCAAATAACTTATAGGCATGGCCATGGCCATGAACAAGGTGTGGGGATTGCCTGAGGGAGTGGGGGCTACTGGGTGGAGGGGTCCAAAGGGGGAAAAATTAGAACTGTAATAGCATAATCAATAAAATATATTAAAAAAGAGAAAATCCTGTCTGTTAACAACCCATGCCAAGAAAACCTAATATCAATATGCAAAAGACTAAAGTTGGCCCAGCAAACTTAGAGTGGAACTTCCTTGATCTGATAAAGAAGATCTACAAAAAACCTATAGCTAACATCACACTTAATGGTTAGAAATGAGAAGTTTTACCATTAAAATCAGGAAAAAGTCCAGTATGTTACCTTTCACCACTCATTTACAACATTGTATTGGCATTTGCAGCAAATGCAGTAAGACCAGAAAAGGAAATAAGAGGAGTACCGGTTGGAAAAAGAAATAACACTGTCTTTTGTTATCAGGTGACATGTTTGTCTATGCAGAACTTCTGAAAGAACAGGCAAAAATTTCCTGGAAGTAATAAGCCATTTTAACCTCTGCAAAAGAAAGTTGAAGAAGCTTTATTATTTTCAGACAAAGCAGACTTCACAACAAAGTTAAATTACCAGGGGTACAGAGGCACACTATAAATGATAAATGGGTCAAATCAACAAAGACTGAAATAACCCTTAGTGTGTATCCGTTAACAAAAGAGTATCAAAATGATGAGGCATAAAACAATTATTACTTACGGAAAGCATATAAGTACATCTGTCTTCTAACTTTTTAAAGTTAATTTTAGGTTCCATCATTGGTTCAAGTCAGACTAGAATAACTTAAATATTTTTGACCTGACAGAAAAGGGTTAAAAAGTTATATCATACAGGCCCCTTCAAATTTGGATTAAGTCAGGCAGGTTCTATTGTTATAAGTACACAATGGTTCACTGTGGTGAGACAAGGACTAGAAATGTTGGACCCAACAGCCAGGATTTAAGGACAAAAATAATTCCTTAGCAAATAAGACCACTAATGGAAGCCAGATATTCCATGAAAGAGATGAATAACCTCTAGATAGAGGAATGGAATAAATCTGGGAAGAAAGTTCTGGGTGGAGTGTCTTATAGAAACTCACTGAAATTGACTTTGAATAATTAAAAAATGTTTACTGACGTTTTATAATTATTTACTTTGTGTGTTTTATTATATTGTTTTCTGTTTTTATACTTGTTTTGAGTGTGGACTTTCTATCCTCCAAAATTGTGAGAGGTACACGTTTACTGTTTAAGCTGAAATAAAACCCAGAAAACCAAATTTTGTGTGAGGCAATAACCGATAAAACTGTGTTAAAAAATAGATGAATCCACTGTGATAATTAAACTTCCACACTCCTCTAACAGTAACTGACAGATGCAGAAGGTCAGTAAGGATGTATTTGAACTGAAAGGCAAAATCGTTCACCTAGATCTAATTGACATCTATAGATTATGAAATCCAGTAACAGCAGAATGTAAATTCTCAAACTCACATGGAACATATCAAGGTGAACCATATTTTGTGTAATAAAACCTTAACAAATTTAACAGAACAGAAATCATATAATGTATGCTCTTGCACCTCAATGGAATAAAACTAGAAATCAATAATAGGACAATAACTGAAAGTTTCCAAAATATTTGGAGAATAGACAATGCATTTCTAAATTAGACATGGGTGAAATAACTCTCAAGTTAAATTTAAAGCAATATTTTTATTTTTATTTATTTATTTTTTAAAGCAATATTTTTAAATCAATCAAAATATAAATACAACTTAGCCCTGGCTGGTGGCACAGTGGATAAGGTGCCAGCCTGCAAACTCAAAGGTCACTGGTTTGATTCCCAGCCAGTGCACATACCCACGTTGCAAGCCAGGTCTCCAGCCAAATCCTTAGCTGGAGGCAGGTGAAAGGCAACCATACATTGATGTCTCTCCCTCTCTGCCTCTCTCCCTTCACCTCTCTCTGGAAATAATAAATAAAATCTTTTTTAAAAGTCAATAAAAATTTTAAAAAGACAACTTTCAAAATTTAGGGGGAATACAACAAAAGCTATGACTAGTGGGATATTTATACATTTGAATACGCTAGTAAAGATCAAAGAGTTAATTTTTTAAAAAGATTTTATTTATTATTTTAAGAGAGGGAGGCAGGGGAAGACGCAGAGAGGGAGAGAGACATCAATGTATGGTTGCCTTTCACCTGCCTCCAGCCACGGACCTGGCTGGAGATCAGGCTTACAACCTGGTTATATGCCCTGGCTGGGGAATTGAACCAGCAAAGAGTTAACTTTTATAAGCTAAGCTTTCACCTTAGTAAACTAGAAAAAGAAGAGCATATTAAGTCCAAATTGACCAGATAAAAGAAATAATAAAAACTAGAGTAGAATTAATAAAAATTAAAAGTAGAAAATCAATACAGAAGTCAACTAAAATACAAGTTGGTTCTTTGGAAAGATTAGTAAAATTGATAAACTTCCACCTTGGCTAACAAAGGAAGAAAAAGAAAAATTATCAATATTAGAAATGAGGCAGTCAACATGGAGGTGTAGGTATATATGCCTGGCCTCCTCAAACAACTACAGCAAATATTACGACTAGACTACAAAACAATATCACCCAGACTTGTGAGAAAATTGAGATGTATGGAAGTCTGACAACCAAGGATTTAAAAGAAGCCACACTCATACAGATGGGTAGGAGGGGTGGAGATGTGGAGATGAGTGGAGAGGCATGAAGAGATATAGAGGCACAGAGAAGGTGGCCCCACATCTATGTGTGGTGGATAAAAATTAGGAGGGATAGCTCAGGAGTGAGGGATCCCAGCCCCACACCAGACCACCCAGCCAAGGTTTTCCAGTGCCAGGAAGAGAAGTCCCCATAACTTCTGGCTGTAAAAACCAGTAGGGATTGGGACAGTGGAAGAAACTGCAGGATTATCAAGAGACTCTTCTTAAAGGGCCCACAATGAACTTGGGATTTATGCAGATTCATCCCCTACAGGACTCAGCACCAATGGCATACTGGGAGAAATAGAGGTGACTGGTAACAAGGGTGAGCACTGGGAAGCAGCATCCTCACAGGAAAAACCAGGCAGTGGCATTGTCCCCTCTCCAAGCCCTTCCCCACATAAAGCAACAGAGTGGTGGCATGAGTTGCCCCCACCCTGGCAAATGCCTAAGGCTCCTCCCCATACAAATTACAGGTGCACTTTTCTACAATAGGCCAACCTACTAAGCCAGGGAGTCAAAACAGTTCTACCTGATGCACAGAAACAAACACAGGGACGTGGCCAAAATGAGGAGGCAAATAAATATGGCCCAAATGAAAGAACAGAACAAAACTCCAAAAGAAACTAAACAAAATGGAGATAAGTAACTTATCAGATTCAGAATTCAAAAACTTGCTTATCAGGATGCTCAAGGAACTCATTGTGTATTTCAAATAGCATTTAAAAACCCAGGCAGAAATGAAGGTTGCATTGATTGAAATAATGAAAAATCCACAGGGAACCAATAGTAACTAAAAGCAGCTAGTTACCTACAAGGGAGCTCCCATAAGACTGTCAGATGATTTCTCAATAGGAACTTTGCAGGCCAGGAGGGGCAAGAAAATTTCAAAGTGATGAAAAGCAAGGACCTACAACCAAGATTATTCTACCCAGCAAAGCCAACATTTACAATCAAAGGACAGATAAAAAGCTTCCCAGAGAAGAAAAAGCTAAAGGAGTTCGTCACCACCAAACTGTTTTAAAAGGTCTTCTTTAAGAAGAAAAAAAAAAAAAAAAAAAAGATAAAATATATGATCAATAAAATGGCAATAAATAGATGTTCATCAACAACCTAATCTAAAAACCAAATGAAAAAAAAAAAAAAGCACAACAGAAACAGACTCATACAGACATTTTGCCAGTTGCCAAATAGGAAGGGGTTTGGATAGATGGATGAAAATGAATTAAGAAGTATAAACTGGTTGTTACAAAATAGTCATGGGATGTAAAGTACAGCATGTAGAATATAATATTTTGATAACTACATATGGTGTCAAATGGATGGGAGATCAGTTAGTAAGTTATATAATATATAATCACTGGGCTGTACACCTGAAACTAATATAATAATGTATATCAACTGTAATTGAAAAATAAAAATGATTTTAAAAATGGCAAAAAAGAAAGACAAGAATAAAGTCAAAGACTGCACTACTTGACATCAAGACTTACTAAAAAGCTGTACTGAAACCCTGGCTGGTGTGGATCAGTGGATTGGCGTTGGCCTGCAAATCCAAGAGTGGCTGGTTTGATTCCTAGTTAGGGAATAGAACCAGGTTGCAAGCCAGGTCTCCAACCAGGTCCTTAGCCGGAGGCAGGTGAAAGGCCACCATACATTGATGTTTCTCTCCCTTTCTTCCTCCCTGCCTGCCCCTCTCTCTGAAAATAATGAATAAAATCTTTTAAAAAATTTATAATTATTGTCCCATAATGGGTGAGATCATATGATATTTGTCCTTCACTGACTGGCTTATTTCACTAAGCATAATACTCTCCAGTTCCATCCATGTTGTTGCAAAGGATACAAGTTCCTTCTTTCTTTCTGCTATATAGAATTCCATTGTGTAAATGTACCAAAGTTTTTTGATCCAATCATCCACTGATGGGCACTTAGGCTGTTTCCAGCA